>CAOLHI010004814.1:0-97061 GCA_948474755.1 Ctenosaura bakeri | reverse complement strand
TCTCATGCTGTAAGGACTTTGCTTTGAATCACTAGTGGGAATTGTGGCTGATTATTTCAAGTCGGCAACAGAATGAAAGGCCAGTAGCTGCAAGCTGAGTTTTTGCATGATGTCTGAACTATTTGATCACATCTCCTGCTGGAAATGCTTTGCCTCAGTGGAGGTTTCCAATATAGTGTGAAAACATTGATTAACTCCTCTAAAACAAATGGATAATTGAGTAGGGTGATAGGAGGACAAAGTCCTCAGGCTGAAAGCTTTCATTGTGATGGCAGCAATGATGTTCCTAAAGTAGGGAGTAGACAAAGTGAGTTTCCACCAATGTTGTTGGAGTGCAACTCTCATCTGTCCTAGTCAGCCAATGACAAGGAATGCTGGAGTTTCAAGTCAACAATGTCTGGAGGTCTGACTTCCCCCATCTCTGTTCTAAAGATCTATAAGCATTTATTAGTCTCAAAGGCAGACGTCTGCAACCTCTTCTGCTTGCTCTGTGGGACTAGATCCTTTGCTGGATGAGGATGATGGGAGTTACCATCCATCACACACCAGAAAGTATCAGGCTGCAGGAACCCACCTTAAGGTGCTGCAAGACTTTTGGCTCCTTTTTCTGACCCATAGCGGTCCCTTTTGTAATGATGGAACCATGAAATGCCCACTAGGTGGCAGCGTTTTTCCATTCATAAAATGCATTGTAAAATGAAGTCAAGCAATTCCTATACTTCTTAGAGTTAGAAAAGGCCATTTCCGCACTAGCCTGTTATAGCGCGATGATTCCACTTTCAACATCCTATGGAATCCTGGGTTTGCAGTTTCGGGAGGGGCCACGCGGCCCCTCCCGAAACTGCAAACCCCAGGATTCCAGAGGATGTTGAAAGTGGAATCATCGCGCTATAACAGGCTAGTGCGGAAATGGCCAAAGGCTGTTCTTTTGCAGTACAACTCAGAAAATTCCCTACCCATGCTTTGCATGAAGGTGTGTTACAGAGAATGGGAGAGACAGAGACTGAAAGCAAGCCCCAGAAGACACAAACCCTCAAGTTACTGCTGCATGTGACATATGAATGGATTTTTACATTTCTTCATGCCTGTCATTCCACTCTAATCACACAAAGGCATCAGTCATGTTTTTCTAAACCAGGGGTTTGCAGCCACAACTGGTCCAGGGGTCAGTTTTCTTCAGCCACAGTGTTATGGAAGTGGACAAATTCCTTCCTTAAGGCAGAGCTTGGAAATTACTATCTTGGGCTACGTTTTCTGAAGATTCTGAGCAAGAACACTGACTCAGGGATTCTTGGAGCTGCACTTCAAAAATGCCTCCCCACCACCCACAGCATTTTCAAGCACTGTGCTAGAGCTTATCTCTTCAGCAGGGCCAGATTATCAGTAATTCAGTTGGTGCTATTGCTCCAGGGGCTGGTGCTGAAGGGAAAAGATTTGGCTTGTTTCCACTTCTACCTAGCCACTTACAGAATCTCTGTGTCTTGGGGGTATATCGACACTTGTAACACTTTGAAATCAGTTTTGTTTGCATGGCTGTGGTCTACAGAATTTAGTGTGGTGTAGTTTGGGGAAGTAATTAGAATTCTCTTCTACAGAGAGCTGTAGGGATGTAGTTCAACAAAGCGCACGAGATCAGTGGTTTCCACACTTTTTTCACTTGCAAACCCCTTGGCAACCCATTTCCATAAACTTTACCCTCACTCTGCCACCGCATCCTAGAAAAAATGCCCCCTCAGAAAACTTCTTGAGGAGATGTCCTCACACCCACAAAAAGAAAGGCAGGGTATCAGGCCAATCACTCTGCCTGGGTCTCTCCATTTCATTGTGCCCTGTTACCCACCTAAGTGCTCTTTCCTCTCTCAGGATCCATTTTGCTCCTGGCTGAGGGCAAAGAGAGGAGTGACTGATGCTGCCCTTCCCTCTCTAAGACTGATTTGGGGTGGGGGACTGGATGTCTCCACTGGTTGTGCTTTCTCCTTATGGAGAGAGATACAAGGAAGAGGGAGAGAAGAGAGTGTCTGTGCAAGTCTTGAGAAGTCACCTACTGTGGGTGAGGCTAGGGTCAGGGCATCTCAAATAGAAGGCTGTATGCACATGTCCATGTAAGAAAGACTCTTTTTTAAAGTTTGCGGGCCAATGGCAGACTGGAATTTGGCTTGTGTTACTCTTCCCTTTTATGATTTCCCTCCATGTCCTTTATGGTTCCAGGACAGGAATGCCAACACCTTGGGTAATCAGAAACTGCATTGAGCTGTGACATCCTCAAAGAATGGCTTATACTTTATACTTTCTCCACCCTTATTCATTTTCCCCCCTACACATGTCTAAATGTCCTCGTTCTGACCACTTGAGGTACGTTAACCCCAGGTTGGGAACCACTACACTAGAGAATGCTGAATATGTTCCTAAACTACAAATCTTACAATTCAATAGAAAATAGCCATTGTAGTCAAAGTGGTATACATCTGCTATATTTCTGCAGTGTGGATAGCACCTTGGATCAAAATGTGTTGACATGTAAAGATTTTTCTGTTGTCTATTGTACTTGACATATTATTTTACCTTTACGCTAAGACTCCTAGAATTGCTCACATGAGTGAACAAAGGGGTCCCAGTTTTCAAAACTGCTACTGGCCTTAATGGCCATATCTGGCTTTGCTCTTTTAAGCAGCTACAACTGATGTTAGGATCAAATTGTATCTTTTCTTCCTTTTTTCCAGCTTGGATCAACCTGCAAATGCTTTACCTTGGAGCGTAAGGTAGCTGTGAGCAAGGTTGGCAAAGGCCTGTGCCAACCGCCAGTGCCCATTTCCATAGATAATTCGAGTGAGAGCAATACAGCGAATCAGTTCTTTGCAAGCGTTATGCGCCTGGGGGAAAAATATAATATAATATAAATTAGATTTGTTGCTAAAAAGAAAACATGCAAGGTTAGAGGATGGTGTCTTTTTTTCATTCCCGACTAAATCTCCCAAGGACATTTCAAAACTCTGGGCTGGAACATAATCTGGTGGCTTCTATGATCAGTGCCAGATTATTAGGCAGAGGGAGGCAACAGCTTTAGGTGTGTTTGTGTATGTGTTGGTAGTGCTAGGCCATTTCCGCACTAGGCTGTTATAGTGCTATTATTCCGCTTTCAACATCCTATGGAATCCTGGGGTTTGCAGTTTTGGGAGGGGCCTCAAATATTTTTAAAAATGATAACTTGTTTTTAAAAAATGTAAAAGTTTTTTTTAGCTGTATCACGTTTTAACTTGATTGTAAACCACTTTGGTGGGACAGAAATAAATAAAATAGAAAACTATTTTTTTCCTTTTGAGCCTCGCAGCTATTGCCCTTTGTGTCTGTGTTACATGGATCTTCCTGCATCCCTAACTATTCTGGTGCCCCCAGGGACTTTTTCTCATTGCTGTTAAAGTTGAAATACCAGACAACTCTGATTCTCTATGTAGAATGGGGTTGGGAGGGGAATGCACAGGGGGCCAGCTTGTCCTGTGCTTGAGGTAGCAAAATGTGTTGGGCCAGCTCTATCTTGTATTATTTTCCAGACACAGATCCCGAGACAGTGGCTTTTCTTTCCAACTGCAATGCTTGGTGCAAATATTTGAGTCAGGCCATTTCTGTACTACACTGTTCTACTGCTATTATTCTACTTTCAACATCCTGTGGAATTCTGGGGTTTGTAGTTTACTGAGGCCAAAGAGCTTTCTGGCTGAAAATTCTAAATACCCCTCCCTAAACTGCAAACCCCAGGATCCCAAAGGCTGTTGGAAGCAGAATAATAGCATTATGACAGTGTAGGGCAGGACTGGCACATTCAAGCATGGATGACAAACGCAGTTCACACTGGGGCCTCAGGATCACTGTATGAATCCACATACTGATGCACCTTCCAGATGCCCAGATTTGCACAGGAGGTAGATGCTTGTATGAACTTGAGACTAATTAACAGAGAGGAATGCAACAAGATGGGCAGCCATTTAAGACAGTGGTTCTTAACCTGGACCCCAGGGACGCTGGGATCCGGGGAACCCTCACAAGGGATCTCCCAAAGCCCTGCTGTTTGGTCAGTGCATGTGAGACGTACATCTCCAAATGTAGGATCTCAGTCTAGTTTTTGGACTTCTGTATTATGGGATTATACTGGGGGGAAAAAACTTCAATGCAAAGTAAATGTAATCTTGGCCTTGTAGAGCCGCCAACAGTCCTGAGTTTTGTCATAACTACTGTATTTGTTTATGACAATGGGTTACAGTTCAGTCTCTGACACCTTCAGGTTTGTTTTAAAAGTCAAGTATCAGGTGATGGGACATATCTCTACCAGAGACATAGAAAGCTACTGCCATTGACAGACAATGCTGGTGTAAAAAGACAAACCACCTCTGACCTGGTATGAGGTGGTTTTTTGGTGTGCTATCTTTTTTCACAGACATAAATATGAAGTTCCATTTTACGATCAGAATCTACACAGTGAATTTCTCTTAACAGAGCTGTATGTAGATGCAGGTGAAACGTCAGGAGAAAATACAACCAGAACACAGTCTCAAAGCCCAAAAAACCCACAAGAACCAAGAGCTGTATGTGTTTGCCCTGACATGTGCATTGTGTTTGATCTCGCTCTTTTTCCAGAATTATTTTTCTTTCCCTTCCCTTGATCATATTTTATTTTCATAACAATCCTGTGAGGTAGTATATAAATTACCAGCCCCAGGTCACCCAATGAGCCTCATGGCAGATTGGATGTTTTGACCCAGAATGGGCAGAATGTGCCATACAAACCTGAGCCCAGATACACCTCTTAAATATTCAGAAATCATTCACATCATTGCTCCCATTCCTCGAGGAAAATCTGAAAGAACATCAAAGGCAACCCTTTCTGATAGCACTTCTGCACCGTTGAGCCCATCAACTTCTACCACTGTGTAGATGCAAAAGGAAACACATGAGAAATATTACCTCTTTTTCTTCAGCAAACCTTTCTGCCCTTTTCTGTGCTTCCATTAACTTAGCTACTGGTGTGGCAAATAGCTTGATCTCCATTTCTTTTCCTTCACAGTTGCTGTTAATTTCACCCATGTGTCCAGTCTTATCTTGTTCTGTAGCCTTAAATGTTATAAAGTTGGAGTGAATAACTGACAGTCACTGGGCGAAATATCCCCTTCCTGCAGAGGTACTGCAGTTACAAAATCAGAGACAAAAGGCTGTGGTTGTGATAAGGAGGCTAACTAGCAATTCATTTGTGGTTAGGCCTAATCCTCTCAGATTCAACCACATTTCTGTAAGAGACCCTCTGACAAAGCCACCAACTGGCAAAACTGTACTGCCACCACTGGTTTTAACAAAGTATTAGGATAATATTAAAATGAAGGGAAGCTCCTTTTTTTTTTTTTTTTTGGAAAGGCTGCCCCACATCCCTGTGATTTAAACAATGCAGTGCTACCCGGCCAACGGTGGGCAAGACCAGAGGAACCAGTGGGTGAACTTAGTGCTGCCAGCTGAAACCCATCACAGGGCTCCTGTACCTTTAATAGAACAGGGGAGTTCAGCAGCTGTTGCTTCTCAGACACAAGAGCAATGTCCCATATATCACCTGGCACCCCCAACAGGGTGATTCCTTTCTATCTTCTATTCACCCAGCTTGTGCTTATTATGTGCCTTTAATTCTGACTTATGGAAATTCCATTCTACAGTTTTCTTGGCAAGATTCACTCAAAGGAATTTTCTCATTGCCTTCCTCTTAGGCTGAGAGAGTATGTCTTCTGCAAGATTACACAGTGAATTCCCATAGCTGAATTGGGATCCACACCCTGGTTTCTAGTGCAGCACTCAAAACTACCACATCACGCTGGCTCTCTATTCACTCCCCCCGCTACTTTTTAAAAGTTTACTCCAGCTGCTTTCCACTGGGGATATTATTTGTGTTGCCAAATATAAAAATGTTACTTGCAGAAAGTTTTTGAACTTAGAAGGATCACCCATCCATGTATTAATGCATAAACTAGAATCTGTGCTAGCAAAACCTCCCTGCCCCTCCCAAAAAAACCTGACAAGAAAGTTTCCTACAATTTCTCTCAAGTGATAGGTTGATGGGAGAAAGGAATCACATAGCCATTATTAGCTGTCAAATCTAAACAAGCATCAACATTGTGATTTCCTCTAGGAAGCTGAACTCAGCAGCATTTTCCCACGGATGGGTACTGGGATGAGTTAGCTGTCCCAGCAGTTGGTGCCTTGATGTTGTGTGTGAGGTCAGGAAGCAACTGATTTTGGCAGTACTTATGCCTATTGCTACCATGTGTGGCTGGACTTCCTGGAGTCACCTTTTGTTCTGCAAATACCCTTTTGGTACAGGAAAGTTATCTAGGCTGTCAGAGTGGATTGGGGAAGGGCTGGGTCATAGCTCGGAGCCAAGCTGTGAATGCACAAGTTCCTCAGTAAAAAACTAAGGTTAAGGAATATTGGCAGAAGTCTCTGGTTAAGTCTTTGGTAAAGGAGACGGTGGTGGGCTGGTGTCTGACTGTATTAAGGTGGGTTGATGCATACTGTTGATGCAGATCTAATGGACTGATACATTGATATGCATGGAATTGAAATTGTAGGAAACTTTCTCCTCTTGTCATTTTTTGGGGGAGGGAGGGATTGATAGCATAGTTTCTAGTTCATGCATTAAATACAGAGTGGGTGATCCCTGGCCTTTGTTTCAAAAATACTGGCATGGCTGAGAACTTGACACTGTTCTGCTGTTGACTTGAACCTTTCCATCTTGTCCACACAGCCTCTCTCCTGTAGCTATAGAAACTGTATGTCTTCTGTCTCAAGTCTCAGAATGGTCTGAACCCCCCTCCTTCTTGCACATTCCCCCATTGGTTTATAAAGATGGCCTCAACCTGACCCCCCCAGTTTTGCAGGTTGACATGACAGGGAGGAAATCATTAGAGCTGTTTACATTAAAGTATTACAATGTGAAACTAATGCCCGCCAATGACAATTTCAAGCAATGATTGCTAGACAAGAGAATAGCTATGGTAAATAGCTTTTTTTTTTAGCCATCTCTGCTAAACATTTTTTTATTTCACTCCTACTCTCTGAAGCACCAGTATTTTTTCCTCTCTCAACACATTTATATATCTTTCATGCCTATGCTTTCCCTTCCCCCAGATACACCTGACTACAGTCTGCCCTCCACATTTGCAAGAGTTAGGATTGCAGGACTCCTGCAAAAGTGGAAAAACAGCAAATATCAAAATGTGTGTGTCTGTGGGAAGGGGGCCAAGGCATGGGGGGACAGGGAGCACCAGGGGTCCAAACCAGATCAAAGAAAGGAGAGAGAAAGGGGGTGGCTCACCCATCTCCTTCCTTAGCTTTGGGGAGACATTGGGAGAAGGGTATGTGATGCTGAGAAATTGGGCTGCAATCTGTCCTTAGTTGGCCAGGCAGTGGCTGGTGGAAGAGGAGGAGAACCAGAGGCCAGTTTTTAAAGGACTGTACAGCCAGATTGGAGTTACCAAGAGAGAATGTTCCCCTAGAAAAGAAGTACTTGAGTTGGAGAAACTTGCATCAAATCTGTGAAAGTTAAACCTGCAAATGTGGGGGGGGGCTGGCTGAAAATACAAATGCTGTCTTGAAAATGTACTATTTTTTTCTTACTGATTCCCAGCAACAAGAAAATTGACACACAAGAAGTACTTCCTACCTCAGCACCAGACCAGAAACTCCATGAAAAGGCCTTTCCCCTCTACTGGCTCCTGGAAGCCCTTGTGGGGTTCACATTAACCATTCACACAAGCCAAAAGGCACTCTGTTTCTTTCCCACAGTGGATTGTTTTGTGGTATTTTGCAAATCCAAGGCCCCACCCACCTTCAAGCTGTAGCCACAGTTACAGCTTGTTGCCAGAGTTGTCCTGGTGACAAAAGATGCTCTTCATGCCTGTAAGACCGTGTCTTTCCTTTTTAAACAGAAGAAGCTCAATTCGGTTCTCAGGCTTCCTCCAGTGACAGATCATTAGAACAAAAAAGCACTATTTGGGTTTTATTTCACCATTAAGTCTGCTAGGCGCACTTCCAAATCCAAGCTCCACTTTATCATTAGAAGAATGGAGTGAGGAAGGTTTGCCTGTGGCCTTTTTGTGTGTGTGCATGCAATGTGTACAGTCCAAAGTCAGCCCAGTGAATTATGATTTGGGGAGGGGGGGGTTCAAGCCTAAATTTGATGTCCTTGATATCCAACCTTCTATCTATTAGCACTCAGATTTTTGCCTCAGTTTCCATCCATCAATACATGTGGTGTGGATGAGAAGTTGTAAAAGTATCTTTCTTTCACGGTATCTTTCATAGGGTTGCCTTAAGTTAAAGACTACTTGATGGCAAACAACAATAAATTGCAGTTTGAATACTATTTATTTCATTTGTTCTGCAAAACAAATACAAACCCCAAAGATATTCTGCAGCCGCTACTTCATCACTCAGTCCTGTCTTTCCTTTGTGATTTATTGCTTTGCTTAACAGGGAAAGTATATCCCCCAATGTCTTTCACCTTCAGGTGGCACAACCCCTCTCCCCCTCTAATGCTTATTTGGCCATTTTTCTGCCCAAAAGTTTCAAGGACAAACTGAGAATACAGCAATAATCATAACACACCACTGGACAATTAAAATAGTTCTGGTGTCAAAATGACACACAGCCAATACTAGGTAAGGCAACATTCTAGACCTGAGGCACCAAAAATTGAGAAGACACCATTCTTGAGGTTCCTATTCACTCTTCCTCTGAAGAGACCCAGTTCCAGGTTTTGGAAAGCCGTTGTCTAGCTGCTCCTAACAAGTCAAAAAAAAAGAGGTAGTTAATAAGCGAGCCAATGGCCCTTTCCGCACGAGGGGGCTGCATCACTATGGGGACAGGATGGCAGTGGTCGGCTGGTTGTGCTTCTGTACATCTTGCCCCCACGTGGTGCGCATGTGCAATATTTGCAAAATGGAAAAAGTCAATTTTACACCTACCATTGCGTGGCATTGCTGCCTTTCCTGGCCATGCAGAAGGGCAGAAGTGCACTGGAAACACCTCCCTTCCCAGCATAGCAATGGCAACTGCCCAGCTGCATTGTGGAATGGAAGAGGAGGGGCCAATGAACTCCCCTCTGCAGCGACCCAGCGAGATGCAGAGAGGAGCGTTTCTGGCATGCTCTTCCTCCATGCCAGGGCTGCAACAGGACTTGCCAGAGTCCCACTGTATGGAAATGGCCAAGGTAGTGTAGTAGTTTGAGCACTGAACTCTGACCCTGGAGAGCAGGGTTTGATTCTCCACTCAGCCATGGAAACCACTGGGTGACCTTGGGCATGTTACACACTGTGTCTCAGAAAAATCCCATGATAGCTTTGCTTTGGGGTCATCACAAGTCAGAAAAAACTTGGAAGGCACAACAACAACAACAACAACAACAACAAATATGACATCACTGGTGAACAAATATATGTGGGCCTTGAGCTGTTGTACACAGTCACATGGCTAGTTGATAGTGGCCCCAAGCCAAGTTCCATGCCTATGTGGTCAATGCATCTTTAATTTTCAGCAAATAATGGGAGCAGGACTTAATTAAGATGGTGCTGCCACTAAGTTAAGGCATGTCAGATGGGTCATAGTTAAACTGCTGAATTCACTGGAACAAGAGATAGTGGTGGATGCCAACTTTAAAAGAGGTTTAGGTACATTCATGGAGGTTTAGGACACTCAATGACCACTAATCAGGACAGCTTTATTCACATCACGTACTCTCACCCCCATAAAACTCCGTGATAGTTTGCCTTAAGGTTGTTTTAAGCTGGAAACAACTTGATGGCACACAACATGTTACCTTCAGTATTAGAGCCAATATATCTTTTTATACCACTTACTGAGGAAAACAAGGTGGAAGAGGATGAAACTGCATGCAGTTCACTGTCTTCTGACTGGCAACTGATTCTGTGTACACAGAATGTTGGGACTCCATGTGTCTTCCGTATCATCCAGCATGACTTTTCTCATATACCTTCATATCTGGCACTCCCTTTGGTGCTATGCTCTGACAAGAATGGACAGTACAAAAATTGTGTGCTACTGTAGGTACACTTAGCCACAGTAGTCCACACTGGAAACTTCCTGATTAGATTGCTGTAACATGCTCTATGTGGGACTGCCCTTGAAGATGATTTGGAAGCTGCAGCCAGACTGCTGACCACAAGGACACCACATCACTGGTCTTAAAGGAGCTTCAGTGGTTGTCTCTGATCTGAAATCATGTTGAACTTCAAAGCCGTAAGCGACTTGGGAACTTGATACCTAAAGGAGCATATATGCCTTTGGAGTAATACATCGTAGGAGATATACAAGAGAGCTTTCTCTGTTGTTATACCCAATTTCTGGAATGCTCTCCTCCTTAAGGCCTGATCATTGCCGATGCTAATTTCTGCCTAATGCCAGGACACAACAGTGTGACCTTTTATTAAAGCCTTTTGTTCTCAATTTACTTTTCAAATGTATACATACAATATAGATACATGTTTTAATTTTTTACTCAAAGCAATATATACTAGAAATATTATATATATACTTTAATTTTTAAAGCTATTTTATCTTGCTTAATATGTTTTATCTTGTTTAAATCATTTCATCACTTTAAATCTGGAACTATTTAAAAACTATTGTATTCATTTTAAAACTGCTTATGTGCTTTCAATATTCATATTTTGCTATTTCCATGTTACCACGTGACCCCATGATAAAGGAGGTTTTACTTTAACAAATGAATAAGTGAAATATTAGACATAAAAAAGCATTTTTTAAAAAAACCTGTTTATTTGCGAATAAGATAACTTCTGTAAAATTACATACAAAGGGCAATCACTATCCTATAGTATACAATTTCCAATGTTTCACAATGATAATTGTAATAAATACACGTAACAAAACAAGGTAAAAAGCTATGCTTGTCAGGCAGCCTACAAAACAGTTCCTCAAGTTTTACACTTGGCAGCATTTATTGGCATATTTTAGATTTCTGAATTTGTTTTTGTAAATTTTTCACATTTCTTTGGAGCATTAGAAAAAGGTACTTGGTTATGAAATATTGTCCAAAATTAATAAGTATTAGTTAAACCAAGGTCACACACATTCACTCCCACACACCAGATCACATGCTTCTAAATCTATCTAGTTTATCTAGGTTTGGCCATTGTAAAAAGAAGGGCTGATATTTAGTGCATGGTGAATTTGGAAGCCCTGAGGCACTGAGCAATTACCCTGGGAATTGTTGCAGCAGATGTAGCTCCATCGATAGGGTTAAAACCATCTTATAAGTTGGATCTGCATGCCAATCAAAAATGGTTATTCCCTTTAGGTATAATGTGATTTATTTAGGCTTCTGGAATCTTCCAACACATGGAAAACCTAAATCCAATTGCCAGTTTCAACTAGAGCAGATTCACTGAATAAACTTCTGAATGGTAGACAGCATTTATGGAAATCTGTTTGATTCAGTGGGCCTACTCTATCTGAGAGCAGCAGCTGGATTCAGACTATGGACAGCTGGTTTAGTGCATCTATGATGTTACAAATTCTGCTTAAGGGCTTTCAACACGATTCTCTTATTCTCAAAGCTGGTCTTCCCCCATTAGGCTTTTGACTGTTCCTGCAGGCACCATGTCTCTGTTACAAGGCTTTTGTAGTTTCATATGAAATAGTCCAGTGAAAGAACTCACAGTATTTTCTGCAGGCCACAACTCCCGTGGTACTTTGGGAGACATCACTGCAGTTACTCTGATTGGAAAAGAACTGCAGAGTCTAAATCCATTATTAAAAAGCAGCAAAAAATAGGATCACATATTTTTTCTCTTCTACCTACATGAAAGGGCCATTGCTGAGCACCACCATACATGTCCATACACGCATGCAATTACATGCACCAGCTGCTCTTTCTAAATGACTTTTAGGCACAAATGCAATTTGTAGGATCATTCCTGTACGACATAAATTTAATGTGGTTTGGGGAAAAAAATCACAAGGCTTCTCCATGGTACAGATGTTACAAGATTTGGCAACAAAGAAAAACAAGAAGAGAAGACTGAATACTTAATCATCCTGTTTTATTCTAGGATGTATGGACAATTCTATTTCTATACAACCTTTTCAAGGGATACTTCCACTGCATTTTACAATACAGCAGGGCTAAGGGAGAAAGAAAAAGGGCAACTGTGTAAATCTTTTCTTACTGAAGCTTATTGCAAAACAACAAAAGAAAAAGAAGTTACATGGCGAATGGTTTTAGTTACAAGAAAGTTCTCTAAATTTGAGGGCCAGTATAAATATATCGTAGAGATCTGTTACAAAAGTGAGGTTCAGAATTGTGAGACAAATAGTACTCACTGTAAACATCATGAGTTCATTCGGATCCCTTATCATTTGGGAACATGGGGTTGTTTTTTCCTCCTGAGCTCCATGGCCACTAGCACTGCAAGTATTTGCATAGATAGCTTGACCTACCACTTGATAAAGAAATTGAGGCTGTAGCAGAGTTAGCTGTGTTCAAAATTAATTTACCTGTTCTAGCACATGGCTATGCTTTATGTTAAGTGATTACTATATACCACTGGTCTGGTGTTCTTGTAATCCACACGTGACTTGGTTAAATATATTATAAAAGAGACAGCATAGCTAGGTTTAGCCAATTAGTGGCTTTGTCAAATGATGCTGGCTTTTCCTCCTTTATTTAACAAGGCCAAAAGGTTTTGTAATCAACAGTTGCACCTACCATTATTATAATGGATGTGAGGGTCTTAAAACATAATATGAGGTTGCTTTTCCCACTTTCTTAACAAGGAACTGAAAAATTCTCACCACCTTTTGGTGCAAATATTCATTTCCAAAACGAAGCACTGTATGCTGGGACTTCCGTGGTTTCCACCAAAGGCTATAACCAAAGGAAGCACTGAGACACTCTCTAATACTGTAGGTCAGACTTTGATCACCCCTGATTTAAAGTAATTGCAATTTCTGGAGAACTGTGCATCTGTGTCTATGACACACAAACAGCACTCTGGGAAACACTAGGGGAAGGGAAGACATGACAACGCATTAGCTCATAAGACATAAAAATGAAATAGGAAGTGTGGCCAAGACCCATAGCGATTCCCTGCAAGGGGCTGCCAATCCAATTTCATTGTAAGGCGAGACTCAAACTCTACAGCAGCACCATCAGGGATCGACAAAAACAGTTTCACCTTTTTTTTGTGACTGACTTTTACACATTGTTAAAATCTGTTTAAGCACTTTCTGGACATCTTCATCCATTTGGCCCTGGGCAGGGGGACACAACAGAAGAGGTAAAAATATATTAGCAACAACAGAACAAGAACTGATATGATAAAAACTCTTAAATTATTCTTCTCAAAGACACCTAAATATTAAAAATGACCAAACTTTTTATGAACTCAATTTTAAATACTACTCTCATGGATAAGTTACATAAAAGGCAGGGCTGAGAGGTTTTAATTGATCGTTTGGACCGATCAGAACCTAGAATAACAGAATTTAGAGTAGGAAGAGAGCATCTAACTCACGTGTCAAACACAAAGCCCGCGGGCTGAATGCAGTCTACCAGGCCATTTCATGTGGCCTTTGCACCTCTGCTGCAGCTGCAGCACTCCCCCGACATTGTGAACTCCCAGCTGCTGGTATTCTAAAGAAGGCCCCAGCAGCCAGCACTTGTAATCTACTTCTACTTCTGACTGCCCCTTTGTTCAAGTCTCACCGTCAGAGCGTTGCTGCCAGTTACCATGGCAATGCTCCATGCAGCTCGCAAGAGTTGGACAGAGGAGAAGTCAAAAACAGAAGTAGATTTAGAGTGCTGGCTGCTGAGCTCCTCTTCAGAATACCTGCATCCGGGGGCCCACAATGTGGGAATCAGGCTCATCAAGTACAGAGAGGGGCAGGGGGGCAGAAAGAGGCACAGACAGGGTGCCAACTGGGACCAAAAAATTAAACAAGTTAATATAATAAACAGTGCTTGGTAATATTTGTCTGATGATTAAAAGAAATAACTTTCTGTTTTCAAAACTCATTTTTCAATAAATTGTACAATAGTTGTACACTTGGATATATGCTTGCCCTTATTCTTCTTAGACTTAAAGTTTCAGAGCTAGTTATTACTAAAACCAGTAATAATCTAATGCAGAGGCAATTATTTAATATGATAAAAGAGTAGATACATTTATGTAGTCTTACAGACACAACCAGCCCTTTGAGGGCAACCATAATGCTGATGTGGCCCAAGATGAAATTGAGTTTGACACCCCTGATCTAATCCAACCTGTTGCTATTCAGGAATACACAATTACAGCAAAGGAGCAGCAAAAGATAAGTTGGCTCAGTTTTCTGCCTTGTAAAATCCAGTTGTGCTGGACTATAACTTTCATCATCCACAGCCAGCAAGGCTGGTTTAGTTCAACTGATTAAAAGCATTTTCAAATAAATAAAAAAGAGGCCACCTTCTAAGATATTTGAAACATAATTAAAATCCATTCATTTTAAGACAATACAAGTACTTACAAGAATTGCTGACTGAAGACCCTCACATACTGAAAGGAATGCCCATGATTGTACCTGGCGCAGCATCTTACAGCCAATACTAGACGTTGATCAGATGCTCAGCATGCAGCCAATGCTCTTGTTTTTCTTTGATTACAACTGTGCATATGCACAATTTTTTTCTTGCAACAAGCACAAGCAAAAAGGCTTTTCTTTTCCCTCCATTACATGATCACAATGAATTCTACCCATAGTATGGTGAGATCATTTAGACCAGGGATAGCAATCCTGTAACCCTCCAGATTTTGCTGAACTGAAACTCCCAGGATTTTTCACTTCTACTTATGGTGGCTACAGCTACTGTGACTTGCAGTCCAGTAACATAGGCAAGGCTAATTAAGATAAGAACTGCCACAGGGACTTTTGATTTAAGCATGCTAGAAGGTGCTGGTGCAGCAAATTCTTTCATCTTGCACTGGAGAAGGGAAGACATGATCCTCCCTCTCCCCATGTGCTGAAGACTGAGCAAAATTAGTCTCCCTTGCCTATACTTAACGGGACACCAGGTAAGTAACTGCAAGAGGAATTTCAGGTAAATGTCTAATTTGACATGTGTTCTTCCTTTTTATATCTACATGCATGCTATTTAAAATTTAAAAGAACAGTTTTTTTTCCAAATTATTGTTTAATTTAATCCACTTATTTATTTACAGGTGATAGCCCTACTCAAAACGAAAGAGTATTGCTAGGAAAGCTCTTTTACCTGTACAGCATAGAGTAGATGTGTCCTGTAAACAGATACAATATCCTGGTGTTGTTTCTTTGTTTCCTATAAAGAAAGAAGAGCAAGGAGTGAACACATGCATAATTTTAGCATTACGCTGGTATCTTAAAAAGAATATGGTTTTTATTTTAGGGTGGGGAGATACTGGCTACTGTAATCCAGAATTAAGAATTTATTCGCACACCAGAAACCTACTTAACTGCAGTCAGTAGCAGCATTTCCTTGTGTCAAGTGTGCTCCAAGCATATTGGACAAAATGCTTGTCACACTACACCTGCGTATAATGACAGCTTACTGGTCTCTTCTTTATTTCAAGGAAACAGTTATTTCCCTCTATGAAAATTCTCCTAACTGTTCCCCACCCTAGTACCAATATTCCAGACTTGCGTTTTGCCAGATAAGGCACAGGTACGAGAACAAACCATGGTGAGGGAGATTAAAAAGGAATAGAGACTCAAATGGGAGAGGCTAAGCAGCCTCATTTATCCCATTCTGCACCTGTAATATCAGGCAGAGCTTGGAAAAGTTCTATAAATAGAACACAACTCCACAAAGTCTTGCAGACAGAAATTCTGAGAACGATAGTTTAAAAAAGTAGCTTTTCTAAGTTCTGGAATCAGAGCCTGGCAATGCTGCACAATATGATGCCATGTCTGGTCAGTTTCATTCTCCTTCCTTGTTTAATTACAATGGAATTTCCTCTAAGGAGTTTAGTCCAGCATAGAAGGTTCCCCCTTTCTGCCTTCCTACTAGACCAAGAGAAGGAGATCAGTTGGCCAAACATCACCCCGTTGAATTTTGCGGCTGAGTGAGGATACGACCCTGGATCTCTCTTCAATAGGTTGAACATTCCAGTCACTATATCACATGTGCATTCTAGTACCCTCAACTAAAAGCACATTTCTTATCTCCAATCTACTGAGTGGGGAAAAAGAAAGGGTGCAGTGCAATGCAAAAGAAGCGAGTGGATCGTCACGACCAGCTAGTGATTTCTACTGTGACAACCACTGTAGTCAAACCTGACAAAAAACCTAGAGCAAGTGTGTGGCTACACAGCAAAAGCAAGGTTTTGAGGCACCTTTTGTGGACTATGGCCCACTTCACTGGATGTAGGATACACAAAAGTTTATGGCAAATGAAGGTTGTTATTCTTCAAGGTACCAAAAGATTCTTTTTTTCTGGATGAAAAATGGGCCAGCCCTCTGGAAACAGACTGTCATCCAGGCAGCCTAACAATACTTTGGAAACCACTGCTCATTCTTATGTAAGGCAGAGAATATGGAAACCTCACAAAACCTAGCACTTGCATCATGCAAGGACATCATATTCTACTTCCAATTATAGCAACCTGGCTCCACTGTGCATTCACATTCAGGTTACATGGCTATAACTAGTGTGCCATCTCACAAATTTCAGAAGTCCAAATATTCTATATTCAATTCACCATGAAATACTTTGCTAGAACACATCACCATTAATAAACACACATTTGCAATGTGGGAATGCAATACCACTGACAATACACAACTAGGCTTCTCAAAAATATAATTATGTCTTTTCAGTGGTCTCTCTACCCTGCATTCATTGGTGCAAGTGGGAGAAAGTTCATATGCTCACTTAGTCCCATATTAGTGCACAGACCATGTTCTAGTTCCCTAATATTGAGCAGTGGTGCTGGAAATTATGACTCCAAGAGGTTTTTACTTGCCAGAAGACCTTAAAGCACTGCATAAAGCCAAGGTCTTTTAACAACTGGGAAATGATTAACCAGAGTTGCTATAAGAGAACCAACACACTGAATGAAATCATCTGGACCTCATGGTTTAGTAGCGATGTTCTGCATTGTAACTGGGTTTCTAGCCTGCAGATCTGGACTGGTTAGAATGCACTGTGTGGGGAAGATGAGCAGATGCTGCATGTTTAGCATAGCTTCTATTTTATGCTAGAAAAAAGGGAGATTAGCCTGGGTTAGATAGCCTTCTAGTCCATTCTAAAGAAAATTTAATTTACAGACCGTGTTGGCAGGGAGATTCTGAGCTGTACTCCAAAATGTAACTTTTCCAAGCTCTGATTCTGTCAACATTTTAAGTTAGATCCATCATTAGGTCATGGTGACATTTGAGAACTGGTACAGAGCAAAGACACAGCACATACACTATTCCTGCTACTTTATTTTAACAGCACATGGTGTCAGAGAAAAGTAGAGATGGAATCTAATAGGTGTTAAGATGTGGGAGCCAATTCTCCAACCGTGCCAGATAACACCAGCTGCACTAGCCAATTGCAAACTGCTTGTGAGTCCCCCCCATGTGAACAAAGAACCAAAGTCACTTGCTATTTTGAGCAAGTGAAGTAGGGCTTACATTCTGTTGGAGCCCAATATGGTGTTTTTCTGATCTCTATAAAGGAGAGATGAAATTAAGTGACACATACTGTCATGACAATTATATGGTCAACCAGCATCAACATTGCTTCTGGATTACTCTGTCCCAGTTTATCCATTACTAGGATCTTTACATGGGAGAAGACCAACAATCCCCTACCTACCATATAAATATCGTCAATCAAATCAACATGAGCCACTTACTCCATGCTGGCGACTTGACTGTCTGGATACCTGACTTCACTCTCAGAGGTGTGTGGGTGTTGAAATTCAGAGAATTACTTTTTGAAAGTAACAAATTCCTATAACTCACAGATGTGTATAAAGAGTAGGAACAGGTTGCTTACCTGTAACTGTGGTTCTTCGAGTGGTCATCTGTGCCATCATACACTAGGAGCTTTAGCGCCTGCGCGGTAGCGTTCGGAAACTTCTAGAGCTTGTTCGCTTGGCGGGAACCCCTCCCCCACGCCGGTACTGCGCATGCTCCTCCCGCCGAGCAACGGTCTCTCCTCAGTTCTGTCGTCCGCCGTAGAACCTACAGGGACCTGAGAAAGAGGGGAGGAAGGGCGGGTGTGTATGATGGCACAGATGACCACTCGAAGAACCACAGTTACAGGTAAGCAACCTGTTCTTCTTCTTCGTGGTCTCTGTGCCTTCATACACTAGGAGACTGTGTAGCTTACCGGTCGGACGGCGGGTCAGGTCCTACAGCACGGAAGCCAACACCTCACGTCCAAACCGGGCATCTCTGCGCGACCGGCAGTCGAGCCTGTAGTGGCGCACGAAGGTCGATGGTTGGGACCAGGTCGCCACACGGCAGAGTTCATGCAGGTCAACTCCTCGCAGGAGGGCCGCAGAAGTAGCCACAGCTCTGGTGGAGTGGGCTCGAAGCAGGACTGGCGGAGGCTTCCTCGCGAGCTCATACGCCAGTTCAATAGTCCTCACCACCCACTTGGAGAAGCGCTGGGTGGACACTTTTAGGCCCTTCCGACGTCGCCCATAGCAAACAAAGAGATGCGGCGTCTGCCGGAAGGAAGCAGTCCTGTCCTTGTAGAAAGCCAATGCCCGACGCACGTCCAGGGAGTGGAGGAACCGCTCCAACGGTGTCGTCGGGTTCGGGAAGAAGGCAGGCAGGATGATGTCCTGGTTGAGATGGAAACTGGACACCACCTTTGGCAGGAACGAGATGTCAGGTCTCAGGACCACCTTGTCCCTGTGGAAGACCGTGAAGGGCTCATCGGAACGAAGAGCTGTGATCTCACCCGCTCGCCTCGCTGAGGTCACCGCCACCAGGAAGGCAGTTTTCATTGTCAGGAGCCTGTCATCCGAGGTCGCCATCGGCTCGAAGGGCGGCTTCGTCAGCTGCGAGAGCACCAGCGAGAGGGACCACGGCGGTAGCGGCGGCGATACCGGCGGGTAGAGATGATGAAGTCCTTTCAGGAACCGCTTAACGGTATCGTTCCTGAAGAAGGCCGAGGCAGCAGATCGTGGCGGTTGGTATGCCACGATCGCGGAGAGATACACCTTCAGGGATGGAAACGCCAGGCCCTGTTGCCGGAGGTGCAGGAGGAAGTGCAGGACGGTCGAGAGCCCCGCGGGCGATACCGGCTCACTCCTCTCGTTAGCGAAGGTCAGGAAGCGTCGCCACTTGTATTGATAGTTGCGACGGGTGGATTCCTTCCTGGCCGCGACGAGGACGGTACCGAGCACGGGATCGTCTAGTGCGATATCCTCCAGGCATGGAGGGCCAGGCGTGGCAGGTCCGGATGGAGGACTCGGCCGTCGGAGTGGGAGAGCAGGTCCGGTGTCGGTGGCAACCGGAGCAGGTCGTCTCGTGCGGCTTGTAGCAGGGGTGCGAACCAATGTTGCCTCGGCCAGTACGGGGCTACTAGGATCGCGTCGGCTCGGTCGGCGAGGATCTTCGATATCGTCCGGCTGAGCAGCGGGAACGGCGGGAACGCGTAGAGGAGTTCCCCGGTCCACGGAAACTGGAAGCGTCCCCGATGGAGGCACGATCGTGGCCCGCTCTGGAACAGAATCGGCGACACTTCGCGTTTTCCCTGGTCGCGAAGAGGTCGATCGATGGTTCGCCCCACCGATCCCGAATCAGTCTGAACGGCTCTCCGGAGAGAGACCATTCGTGATGGGATGAGGTGTCCCTGCTGAGGGCGTCTGCCGTGGTGTTCTCCTGCCCGGCCAGGTGAACCGCCACGGGATGCGTGTGCAGGCGAATGCACCATTCCCACAGGTCGAGCGCGATGTCGAGCAGGGTCGTGGAATAGTCCCACCTTGTCTGTTGATGTAGCAGACGGCGGTGGTGTTGTCCGTCAGAATCAGGACCGTGCGCCCCGCCACGGCATGGCGGAACGCCCGTAGGGCTTTCCAGACGGCGAGCAGCTCCAGCGCGTTGATATGGAGAGCGGTCTCGTCGTCGGTCCATCTGTCGCGGACTCTGAGATCGCCGCAGTGGGCACCCCATCCATACAGGGAGGCGTCGGTCGTTACCGTCACCTTCGGTGTCGGCTGTTGGAAAGGCATCCCTGACATGAGATTGCGTCGCGACTGCCACCATCGGAGGGATGAGCGGACGTCTCCCGGCAGCTGCAGTCGGAGTGTCTGTTCGTCTCGCAGGGGGTCGAATATGCGGACGAACCAGTGTTGAAGAGGTCTTGCTCTCAGCCTGGCGAGATATGTCACAGCGGTCGTCGCAGCCATGTAGCCCAAGAGCTGCTGGACGCTTCTCGCAGATAGCGTCGGGGCCGTACGAGCGTGAGCAGCGGCCCGGATCAAGGTTTGGGCTCGAGACTCTGGTAGGTACGCCCTGGCGGAGGTCGAGTCGAGCGTCGCCCCGATGAAGTCCAAGATCCTCGCCGGCTCGAGGTGGGACTTCTTCGGATTCACTCGTAGACCAAGGCGGGTCAGGAGTGACAACGTCATGTGGACGTCGTGGTAAAGTCTCTGTTTGCAGGACGCCACCAACAGCCAATCGTCGAGGTAGGGGAAGACGGAAGCGCCCTTCGTCCGCAGGTAGGATACCACCGGGGCCATGCACTTGGTGAAGACCCTTGGGGCAGTCGAGAGTCCGAACGGCAGCACCTTGTACTGGTAACAGGTGTCGTCGACTGCGAAGCGGAGGTACCGTCTGTGCTGCGGGCGAATGGCGATATGGAAGTATGCGTCTCGGAGATCGATGGAGGCGAACCAGTCCCCTCGATGTAAGAAGGGTAGGATCGACGGTATCGTGACCATCTTGAACCTTTTGGGGCGGATGTAGTAGTTCACCCCTCTGAGGTCTAGGATCGGCCGGAGGGTACCGTCGGCTTTCGGTACCGTGAAGTACCTGGAGAAGAAGCCGGTGGTCTTGGCCTCTTGCGGGAGCCGCTCGATCGCCCCTTTCTGGAGGAGGGATTGGATCTCTTCCAGGAGGGCCGGACTCGACGGCGTGGAGTAGTAAACGCCGCGAGGAGGAATATCGAGAAACTCGATGGCGTAGCCAAGACGGACGATGGAAAGCACCCAAGAGTCCGTAGTGACATACTGCCACTCCGCTAGGTGTCGAGCGAGAGTCGGTCGGTCTCCGAGCGCTGATGGTAGGCTGAAGAGTGGGTATTGGTGGGTCCTGCCAGGCACGTCAAAACCGAGACTTTGTCTCGGAGGAGGACTTCTTCGACGAAGCCGGGCGCCGCCTAATCGTGCGTCTGGCCGATGAGCCGGAGGACGGTCTCGACTGTCCAGACTGGGCCGAACGCTGGAACGACGAGGTGGAGGATCGTCGCCAGGATGGGCGGAAGGTGGAGGCCCTGCGGGCCTGCGTGGCCGGCTGCAGCCCGATCTTTTTTGCGGTCAGTCTCGCCTTGACGAGATTGTCTAAAGCTTCGTCTGTGGACGAATTGAATAGGCCTTCACCGTCGAAGGGGAGATCTTCAATCCTCCTTCTGGTGTCCTCCTGGATGTCGGCTGGTCGCAGCCAAGCATGGCGGCGGAGGCCGACGGATCCCGCCATGACCCGGGAGGCGATCTCCACTGCGTGCCGGGAGGAGGCCATCTGGTGCCGAGCGATGGAGATAGCCTCATTGAAGATCACGGAGGAGGCTTGGCGGATGTCCTCCGGTACCGCCTCCATCGCCGGTTGCAGGCGATCGAGCACTTTCTTCAGGTATGCCGCGAGGCAAGCCTGAGTGTTGGACAGCCTGATCTGCAAGGAGGCAGCTGAATAGAACCTCCTTGCGTAGGCGTCCAACTTTCTGCCTCTTTGTCCGGCGGGGTGGTGTGTTGCCTGCCGGAGCCCTTCGTCTGCGCGGACTCGACGACCACAGAGTTCGGTGCAGGGTGATTAAATAGATAACCGGCGTTATCCTTCTGCACCCTGTAGAGGTGTTCCAACCGCTGCGGTATCGGCTGAGCCGAGGCCGGTCTATCCCAGGCGGCCTTCACCAGTCTGGATACCCGGGGCAGGAGAGGCAGCGGGGCCGTGGAAGGTCGCTTCTCCTCGAAAACGGAGAAGGCTGGATCGTCATCCTCCGGCTCCGCATCGGCGATCTTAAGGCCGAGGGTAGTGGCCATGCGGAGCAGCATCGCAGAGAACTGGTGGACGTCCTCTGGAGCAGAATCTGGGATCGGGTCCCCGAATCCCAACGGAGGAGACTCCTGGGAGGCCGCCTCAGACACCTCTGACTCCGCACTCGAGTCGTACGACTCCGAGCTCGGTGAGTCCTCTCGCCGCTCGCTTTCCGGCTCCTTCGTAGTCGCCGCAGGTGTTGCCTTCCTAGGCTTCTCCGCAGCCGGGGCGGTGGTAGCAGCAGCGTCCCGCTTGGGATGGCTGACTACTGACTTCACCCTCTTGGTGGTGACCGGGGTAGTCTGGCTGGCTGACGTCGTCGTAGCCCGCTCAGTCACCACCGACTCCATAGGGCGCGTCGCCGTTGCCGTGACCCTAGGAGGTGGCGATATCGCCCGATACCGTGGTGAAGGCTCCCTCGCCCTATGATATCGAGGGGAGGGAGAGCGGCTGAAGGAGCGGCGGTCCGACGGAGATCGGCTTCGGCGTCGACGGTACCGAGCCTCGTCCCCTCTAGGCGAGCGCGATTCGCGCTGTCGACGAGGTGACCGGGACCTCCGGAAGGTCTCCCAGCGACTCGGGCCACGATGGTACCGATCCCGGTACGATGGCGAATGCGACCGATAGGAGGCCGGGCGCTCTCTCCATTCAGATTCCCTCGCGTACCTGGCCACGTAGGACGCCGAGGTGTATCTGGAGGCAGACGAGCGAGGTTGTTCCTCTCTTGTCTCCCTCGGAGGCGGCGAGGCCACCTGACGCTCGGAAGAGCGGGACCGGGACCTGAAGGAGGTCGAACGCCGCTCCGGAGAAGCAGAGGGCTCTCTCTGCTGCAGGTCGGCCGACCTGCGACGGCTAAGAGGGCGGTGGCGCTCCTCCACCAGGGTTGGAGGGTCTGCCACAGGCGAGTCCGGGCGCTGTTGGGGAACGTCCTCGATCTCATCCTCCGAGAGGTCGACGGACTCGCCTCGCCCTTTGGAAGGCTGCTGAGTAGGAGGAGGAGTAGGAGGTTGAGTGTCCCCAGCCGGGGAGCGCTTCTTTTCCTTCTTCTTCTTCTCCTTCTCCTTGCCCTTGCCTCCGTCCGGAGCAGGGCGCTTTTTTGCAGGCGTCTCCGTAAGGGGAGCCTCAGCCTTCCTCGCCGTCGAGGATCCTTTCGCTGACTTGGCAGCCGCCGACAGCTTTGGGATCCTCGGTAACGCCGAGATCGGCGTTTTTGCCGGTACCGAGCCCGATACCGACGAGGTGGACGGAACGGCAGCCGCCGATACCGTCGATGGCGTGGTCGTCTTCTTGTCGGCCATCTTGGAAGTGGAGGTCTCGTCTATCGCCCGCAGAGACTGTTCCCAACAATAAGATTTGAGTCTCGCGGAGCGGTTGCGAAGAGTTTGGGGAGTAAAATCCCTGCAAATTGGGCAAGTCCGGATGTTGTGGGACTCGCCCAAACAGAAGAGACACTCCTTATGGCCGTCGTTGAGGGCAACCTTGCGGCCGCAGGACACGCACTTCTTAAAGAGCGCGGACATAAGACGAAGAAACGCCAAACTCCGAAATCCAAAAAGACGAAAACCGAAGGGGGAGTCCGAAAGAGAGGTCAAAGACAGTCCGAAAGCGTGAAAAAACAGCAAGCCAAGCACGACGTGAGAGGAACAAACTAAAGAACCTTCCGTACGCGGCGGCGGACGAGAAAGAACTGAGGAGAGACCGTTGCTCGGCGGGAGGAGCATGCGCAGTACCGGCGTGGGGGAGGGGTTCCCGCCAAGCGAACAAGCTCTAGAAGTTTCCGAACGCTACCGCGCAGGCGCTAAAGCTCCTAGTGTATGAAGGCACAGAGACCACGAAGAAGAATCAATGGTTACCATGTTTAACAAATTAAAACTCTGGCATTTATTCATTATTCTCTCATTACTTTTTTTTAAAAAAAATATGATTGACAAGGGAATGGCCTAACACTTTACAAATTACTCTCAAAATGCCACTAAAAATACCTTGTAAGAAATAACATTGAAAGGGAACTACAACACATTCCTATTCACCGTGTCATTCAGGTTCTCATTGGCTGAGAATCTGGATGACAGATTTAGCGTATCAGTTCTATGGCTGGAAGCCTGCTTCATCTCTCCACTGAAAGGGCCCTCTGGACTCACCAGTTAGCCACTGCAGCCAGGCCTCAGACCATTTGGTGGATGATGGAAGCAGGGGACAGAAACCTGACTGGCTATGTCCCACTGGCCAGAAACATCTGCTGGGACCTGTTAGGATCCAGCAGAGGTCTCAGCAGATGATATAATTATTTTGCATCTGGTACAAAACATGGCAGCCAAGTTCATTACAGAAAGGTACAGTGAGGAGTGAACATATCACACCGATATTAAAATCACTCTATTGACTTCCAATTAGTTTCTGGGCAAAGTACAAAATGTTGGTTATTACCTTTAAAGCCTTACATGCTTTGAGTCCAAGTTACCCGCACAACTGCCTCCTCCCATACTCTACCCTGCACACCCAGGTCTTCTGGGGGCAATTTTCTTAAGCTGGCCAGGACTAGACCGGCAACAATCACTCAGCGGATCTTCTTGTTGGCTGCCTCTAGACTGGGGAATGATCTGCATCAATATGCTGTCTCAACAGCATCAGCATCAATATGCTGTCTCAATTCAAAAATATACTAAAGGCCTATCTCCTCCAGCAGGCCTACCCAGTCTATTTTTAAAAATGATGCATTTTAATTATGATATATTTGTATTTTAAATGTATATTTTAGTGTATTTCAACTTAAGATGCATTTTTAATTGAATTTTAATTTATGCTGTACCCGCCTCAAGCCCTGGGGAGAGGTAGGTAACAAATAAAAAAAAAAATATGATGATGATTACCACCACCAAGACATAGCCTGAAGCTTTTCCAAAACAAGCCCTAGTTTTCCAACAACCATAAATGGGTGAAAGAAGGCTCCAGAAGCTAAATGATGAGCGGGGTGTGGGGGTGGGCTTCACTCATAGCAGAGGGTGGAAGAGAATATTAACCCCTGCAACAAAAGACATACACAGGTATATGTTGCCTCCAATATGTCACTCACAGACTATGTCACCAGCTTTCCTTACAAATAACATATAAGTAACCTGTCAGTACCAAACTATGGAGAAATCATTCAAGTTTCACATCCATATAATCCTTGCCTGGATCTGCTCAGCACACACATGACACATGAGACTGGAATGGTGGAGGGAGGAAGTTACACTATTCACTGTTCAACTGCATGAACTAGATGAGTATTTGCATGTCTGAGGGGAGTTTAGCCCTCAAGACGTCAGTGGACTACAATGCCCATCAGACCTAGCCAAAATGGTCAAAGGTAAGGAAGCGTGGAGGTTGAAATATTACAAGTTCCCCATCCCTGAACAAAAGATGTTAACAGGATCGGTCCCCTGATGTTCTGAAGAAGTTATCACCAAAGCTTGCCTTCTACTGCTTCCTTTTCTAAGGATGCTAGACTGGCTCCCTCTATGTGGTCCTTCCATTAGCAGCTGAAGACTTTTATTTCATTCCTACAGGCTTTTGGGAACAGACTGTTTTATAAGTTCAGCACCGTGTTACACAGTTTTTATTTCTTGCCTTTGTAATAGATCCATTATAAATAGTTTTGCATTCAATAGAAAGTGTAATACTTTAACCATTTTGTATAAGTTTACTACATTCCTGTATCTGTTTCAACTTTTAAAGTCACCTTGGAAGAGGAAAGGAAGGCATATAATAAATCGAAAAGGAGGGAGAGAGGATGATGATGATGATGATGATGATGGAAGTCTCAGGGAGTATTCCTGCATCCCATATTCACCACACAGAAGATCTCTGTCCCAAATTAGAAGATATCTATGCCTGCTTATCTGCATGCTAAGTAACCTATTAACTTACAGCCAGCTGGTTTTGCAGCTGCTTGACTTGCTGTTGCAGCAGCTCCAGCTGCTGGCTTTGCCTTTTCGGTGTACCAGTTGCGTAAGAGAGCTGGGAGAGACTGTTCAGTGCTTCCTTCAGTTTGATAACTTCTTTAGACATATCAGTTATCTGGTTAGAAGCAGTAGAATTGGAGAAATTGCATTAGAAGACTGCAACAGATCTTATACTTAAACAGTTAATGACAGTTTATGAACAACATCCCAAGCAATGATCTGAAACATATACTGAAACCATCAGAAGGCATGTAAAAGCAGACACCAATGAGATAGCAGAGAGGCTGCAGAGGTTAAAAGAATAAATAGTCTCACCCTTGATGGAGAAGTAATACATAATCCTAAAAAATGCAATCCATCCTTTCACAACTTTCAACTTTGGTGGCTTACAACTCTGGACCATTATTTCAGTATTCAGGGTTAACTTTTGATTGTGGTTAAATATTATGCCTATAGAATATCTACATGCCTTTCCTTTCTGGTCCATAGGAAAATATAAATAAAAATCTGCAAAGCACAAGTCCCATCCTCAAGAGGCTTTGTGTATCCTCTCCCCCATTCCTACCAGCTTCGCATGCACTTGATCCCAAGGTGGTATTGCACAACTATAGTTCCTTCTTAATACCATCTGATCCAGATCTACATTATCTTCTTCCCCGGCTGATAATTCTATTCTTTCATTCACCTGCTTCTTTAGTTATCAGTATTCTAACGCTGCCAGTGAACATACCCATCATGTGCAGCACAAAGAAGGATTAAACTCATTTGTGCTATCTTTGATGTTCAAGCTCCTCTCAATCCTGCTCCCCTTCTCTGCGCAGTCAACAAAAGAGGGAAGCAAACACTGGCTCTGTGTGCAGTTGAGGTTCCCAATGCTGTGGTGATCCTAGACATATACTTTTGAACATGTACTGACCCCCTCAATTCCAATGCTTTGCTGAACACATGGTAGCTGAACACATGGGTTACAGACATTTCCCTTCCACCTGTTGGACATACACACATGTATTGGAGGTTTCATTTGCTTTTTTTTCTTAGCAAAAGAGAAAGTGATTGCCTAATTCATTCAGACTCCTTGAAATTGATGCTGAAAGTTCATGCAAGGGCCACATAATAATTTTCAGATGCTGGAAACTGGCAGACCAAGCCCAGGTCAAGAGGATTGTCACCTGTGGCAAATGGCTCCAGTGACAAACATTTACCTTAATTTCCAAGTGATCTTGATGCTTAGCCCTTGAATGAATAGGTTCCTGGGTGAGAGATCAACAAAAGAACAATAATCAACCAGCCTTGAACCGGGGGCATTAGATCTACCAACCTTTTTATCCTTATCCTCTTCCATTTTTGAGGAGTTTTCTGAAGACTTTTTCATTTGAAGTAGCTCTTCTTGAGCCTGATGGTACTGTTGAAGCAGTCCTTTGATCTCCTGTTCCTTGGCTTCAAGGATTGCTCGGAGACTCTCCTTCTCCCCTTTCACTTGTAAAATCTCCTTCCTCAACTGCGACAGATCCGTAGACAGGTTCTCCTTCTCTTTCACCAAGTCCTTTAGTTTGGATGACAGGGAGTTGACTTCTCCCTCTGACTTAGACCGAAGCTCTTCATAGAGTGACCTGGGCACCATAGCTTCACACACAGCTGCTTCTTCTTCCAACAATTCTTTCTGCAGACGCTGCACCTCACTTTCTTTGTAGAGAATCTGCTCTTTGAGATCATTTATTTCTTCTTCCATTTCCTTCACCGAGTTTCTGAGAGCAGTGACCACCTGGAGATGCTCAGTGATAGAAACAGAGTTCTTCTTCTGAGAGTCAACTAGGTTTTGCAGTTGTGTTGCCTCACTTAACACCTTAGCATACTGAGCCTTCATTTCCATCAATGCATTCTCTGCTTGCTCCCTCTGTAAGGTGGTGACCTCCATCAGCTTCTCATGTTCCTCCAGAGGTATGCATGCTGGGCTGGCATCTTCTGAAGCACTCTTTTTCCTGAAGTCTTCAAGTTCTGTTTGTGCTTCTTTGTACAACCGAGAAAGCTCACTGACCTGCTTGTTCAGCTCATTTATCATCCTGTTTTTTGCATCCCTTACCTCCTCATCTTCTTTACCTTGCCCTGACTCCATCTGACCCTTCAATTTGTCTTGCAGCCTTTTGATTTCTTCCTGTCCCTCCTTGTACTTCTCAATTAACAAAGCCTTCTCTTGGTTGATGTTCTCAATAACCAAGCAATAGGAATTTTTCATCTCCTCACATTCTTCTGCCGACATGGTGCCCACTGCATTCTTCTCTTTCTCTTCCAACTTTTCCTCTAGCTCTCTCACTCTCTCTCTCAGCTTATTGCTTTCTTCCTGCACCTTCCACAGCTCTTCCTTCAACACTTCAATTTCCTCACACGTTGCTCTGAGTTCCTGCAGATCAGCTTCTTTGCTCTCAGAAGCTACCAGGCCCAGCTTCATTTGCCTCTGGACATTCAGGACCTCCTTCATCGCTTCTTCATACTTGCTTTGAGTTTCTTTCAGTTTCTGATTGAGGTCAGAGCCATTCTCTGAAATCTCTGAACTGTTCAACAAGTGTACTGTTTCTACTGCTCCAGACTGGAGCTGGTTCTCCAAGTGCCGCCTCTTTGCTTCTGAGCTGTCCAATCTTTTTCGAACTTCCTTTAAATTGTCTTGTAGCTGCTTAATTTTGGCCTCGTTATTGACTGCTTCTTCCTGAGCCTGTGTTAAGCTCAGGGAAGAGGAGCTTATCTCCTGAGCTGCTGCTGCTGAGCTCTCACTCAGCCTGTCTGTTGAGTGATCAAACTCTGTGTGTGTGGAACGACAAGAATCCAGTGTGGTATCCACATCTTCTGTTTTGATTCCTCTTGCCTAGAGATACAGCAGATGGCAGTATGAGACCAAGCAAAGACATAGGAGCCTAACACAATAAAACAAATGTCTTCAATACCATGCTAGCTCTCGCCATGCTAGTTTTCTATATTATGATAGTTTAAATCTTTTTTCAAAGATACAGCTTGAGTATCTTATCCAAAATGCTTGGGACTGGAGATGGTTCAGGCTTTTTTTTTTTTTTTGGAATATTTGTATACTGTTCTTTTGATGCAGGATCTGCTCTTTCACCAGCTCTCGCTCTCTTGCCTTTTTCCTGTAGGAAACAGGAGGGAATTACAGAGACTTGCTTGGGACCATGCACATACTGCTTGCAAAGTCTCTCAGTTGGCTTGGCACCTTTTCTTCCCTCTCAGCTTGCAAAGTGAGCTGAAAGGGGGAAAAAGGCACCCAGCTGACTGAGAGACTTTGCAAGCAGCACACACACGTGTGCATGTAATTCCTCATGTTCCCTACAGGAAGAAGACTGGGTTCCACTTTTCAAAAGCTGCACATTTTGGAGCATTTCAGATTTCAGATAAGGGATACTCAACCTGTACCATCATTGTTTCATATCACTGGATGTTCTAATACACACCTGTAGTTTTTCTTGCAGTTTCTTGTTATGCATGGTCAAAGAAGCAATTTTTGCTTGTAGCAGTAGAAGCAGGTCTTGCTGGTCTGTTTCTGAACTTAGATCCAATAAACTATCAGCACCTTTAATAAGGAAAGGGGAGGGAAAGAGAAGGAACAAAATCATTCATAATTCCATTTTCAGTGAAGTTACTGCTTTCTGCCAATTTATAATTAAGTACATTTTCAAAAAATAAAACAAAATAATAACTTTACTGAGTTACTTTTTCTGTTGCTAATGGAGTTGAAATTTTATTCCCTGGATTTTATGACTATTTGTTTCCCAGCGCCCACATGCCCAAAGGAGTGACCTCTGCCTGCACTTATATCTTTCCAGATCATATAACTGACAACAAAAACATCTTGACAAAAATGAAGGCCTGTCATTCTAATATTGCCATTTTTTTCTTCTGTTGTGTGATTTTTAACACTTTTGCCTGATGAAGAAGCCAGTGGAGTTTTGAAAGCTTGTGTGATGTATTTTGTGCATTTTTGGTTGGCCCAATAAAGGTACAGCTGTTTTGTGGATTTTGGTTGTTGTTGTATTTTACTGAATTAAGTCTCTTTTGGAAAAATAGTGTGCAAGTTTGACTTAACGTGAGACCAACAGTCCATGCTGCTAGAAAGTACTAGCATTATGATCTGAAGGTAAACTGTCTTTAAGGATCACAATTCTCCATTTTTATGATTAATATTTTTCAGGGTGGGTGGGGACTTTGGAGGACTGAAAAATGACTGAGAGGGCCTGTATGTTACTCATATGTCTGCATGGGCTCACGGCTGTGTCACACTAGATCTTGAGACTGCCCTGCACACTTTGTACTGCATGTGAAGAGTAACTCTACAGCTGTACTATCATAACTAGCTAACAAGGCTGAATGGCAATCTCCCATTAGAGATGCATCTTCTCAAAGACAGCTTCTGAGGAACAGGGAGTTAGAGACACTGAAGAGCCATCCCTAAGCATCTTTCCTATACCTTACCTGCAGTGCTATCGCTTATCCCATCCTTGCAATCAGACTGAATGGCGCTGATCTCTCCCTGTTGAAACATAGATGCACAAATATTTGTTTAAAAACAAGAAGTGAAATTTCATTGTAATTTGTCATCAATAACTGCAAGCACCTGCAAACTAGAATACTTTTTCTGGTTTTTTTTTTTTTAGCTAGAGCTGTAAGCCATCTGATGATTTTGCAGTGTATTAATTGTTAAAGAGGAAGATTACATTTGTGTATCAAATGCAAACTTACTCTTTTTAGTATTTAGCTGCTGATCCTGTTAATACCACACTGGATTTTCCATACAGATAGTACTTTCAAATAGATGTTAAAGCTAACCAAGAAAAGACAGCCAATGTAATGCAGTGGTTTGTGCATCTGATGAATCTAGAGATCAGGGTTCAAATGCCTACTTTGCCATGGAAACCCAATGGGTAACCTTGGGCAAGTCACACTCTCTCAGCCTCCCCCTCTGAACAAATCTTGCCAAGCAAACCCTGTGATATGTCCACCTTAGAGTTGCTGTAAGTCAGAAATGTCCTGAAGACACACAGCAACAACACAACTGAGAAAATCTGCTTTTTTAAAGATACTGAAGGAAATGTCTAATAACTTTCACACTAACAATACAGTAACACAAAAATCCTACTAATTCTTCTTAGAAGAAAAAGCTACTCTTAATATTTTAGTTTTTATTCCTGATTGCCCCCAAAATCTACTGATTAAAATAACAGAGATGTAATTTGGCTTTAGTAAAGCAACCGGAGGGCACAACTACACATGATGTCACTTGGAATTGGAAGTCTCTATTAAACAGTATGTGGGGGACATTTTTGTCAGGACTACCTTACAGAGAAGAAGCACTTTAACTGTCATTGTTCCATCCTACAGAATACCAGCACATATAGTTGTGTGAGGGTCTCTAAATTGTCTAGAACATCCTGTTACAGCATGGGTACTCCCTGGTAGACAATTCTATGTACCTCATAAAACTACACATTTCAGGATTCCACGGGAAGGAGTCATGGCAGTTAAAGTGGCATCAAAGTGCTATGATTATGTACCCAGGATGCACCTCAGCTATAACTTCCTTTGATGTGCATTGGCCAAAACAGATAACAAAGAGATATTTATTTTCTTTAAAGTATTTCTGTATCACCTCTCAGCCCCAGACAATGAACAATTAAAAACCAATTATAAAAATGCCAAGATAAAAACATTTTAAAAACACATTACACTTCTGTTTCAAAACTCCTAAAAGCAATCTAAAAACAATCTTAGAATCCAGTTTTAAAACAGTTAAAATAGAAATTTCAGACACTGAACGTTGTAAACAACAGTAGTGTTTTGGTTGCCTATTTCCTGCCTGCTGGAAGCTTAAAAGAGGTGGGATCAGCCTACCTTTCTTGAGTAGGGGTCCCACAGTTGAGATGCCGCTACAGAGGAAGCCCTTTTACGTGTACGCACCAACCTGATTTCACAAGGTGTTGGGCCTCCTCTGAAGATCTCAAACTTCTGGCAGGTCAGGAGGCAATCTTTCATAAGAGAGGGTCTGTCAGATATCCTGGCTCCAAGTCATTTAGGGGAGTGGTTCTTAATCTTTTCTTTAGCAAGGACCCCCTTTAAGTTTCTTTGATTGCTGTGGACCCCCAAGACTTAACTCAAGATTCAAAACCCCAAAGTGCATCAAATATTTATTTAAAATTGCTCATCAAGGGTCTTCAAATTGGAAGACAAAAGAGAAATAAGTAAAAAATAACAGAGTGACAATCAGTGTCAACTTCTAATAAAATCTGAAAGCCATTATTGACCATAATTCTTTATGGCAGGGCTTGGGAACCTGGCAGGGCAGGTGACCAACTTTCATCCATTGGGACACACTATGGGCCACACAAGCCCCTCTTAGCAAAACTGAGAGTGGCCAGATATTAAATTCCATTAGAAAAACTTTCACTAACAAAAGGGAAAAGGGGTAGCATTATGATTTGAAGGTAAACTGTTTTTCAGGGCCACAATTCTCTATTTTTATGATTAGTACTTTCCAGGTTGGGTGGGACCTTTGGAGGACTGAAAAAATAATTTAGAGGGCATATGGGGCTAAAACAGGAACTTTATGAGGAGAGGGGAGAAATAAGTAAATGCACTAGGAATGGGGCGAATCCAGAATTTTCCAAATCCAGATCCGGATCCAAATCCCTGGAACATTCTAGGAATCCATGAATCTTGAATCTTTCGAATCCTTTTTTCAAAAAGGGTTTAAAAAGCAATTGTCCACTTTGCACATCCCTGCAGGCCACCTCCAAAGTGCCCACACTGGCGATAGCGGTGGTAGGGATGCAGAGAAGGGGTGATGGCCCTCTTTTCACACCCCTGCCACAGCGAGCTGAGGCTCTGGGGTGTGCACAAACCTACTCCCCCCTGCAAACCTGATTCTGGGCTCCTGCGCAAGTGCAGGGTCTGGGGCTTGCAGGACCATGGCCGTGGCCGGCCCTGCTCGCCCTGCGGGCCCAATCCTGGGTGCTCATGTGACCTCAGGCCACAGGGCTTGCAAGAATGCAGCCACGGCCAGCCCTACTTGCCCCTGCAGGCCTGATCCCAGGTGCTTATGTGAGCTCAAACCACGGGGTGTGCAGGAGCACAGCCATGGCCGGCCTACTCGCCCCTGTGGGCCCAATCCTGGGTGCTTGTGTGAGCACACCCTCTGGTGTGTCCAGCACACTGCTCCTGCAACGAGGGTTAGAATGTGAAGGGGGGAAGCGGGCACTTCTGGATTTGAAAGATTCCATTTGCCTATTTTGCCCTAGGGATTCAGATCCTTGAATCTCGAATCCTTGCCAAGGATTCGAGGATTCAAGGATTTGGTTGGCCTTTCCCTAAAATGTACACTTAGTTCTCTAAGAGGTGCTGGAAGGGGAAGGAAGACTTTTCTTCTGCTTCTTTCCACCAGTTTCAGACTCAAGAGGATTAAACAGCAAAATGCAGTCTCAGTCAGCATGCCAGTCAGCATTTGCACTTCTTTCTCTCTCAGTTTCCCTCCCCACTTTTCCAGATGTCCAGTCTATCAAAAATGCTCTAATACCTCACCTTTTTTTTTTTTTTTTTTTGGCCTTCTTCACCAGGAGGAGAGGAAACTGAGATAGACAAAGAAGGGAGAGAGGGGGAAAAGAAGAGGGAAAAAAGGGTTGAAGGCAAATGGGTGGGGGATTGAAGCAACCTCTCTATAAAAGACCCTGAGTGCTCCTCCTCATTTTCATTCATAAGTGTGCACACTTTCATCTGAATTGAGTGGTGGCTGAGTGGGATCCTCAACACAGTGTGGTGGCTAATTCTGAAACAGGACAGCAGGGAGAAGTAGGGCCAAATGAAAAGAGGGGGCACTGCTGCAGCAGGTGGCACCCTCTGGCAAGACACTGGAAGTTGGAATGAGCAATTACCATGGGCAAGATTAGCTGCCACTTGAGTCAGATGAAAGTGTGTGCATTTACGAATGGAAATGAGGAGGCACACTCAGGGTCCTTTATAAAGCGGTTGCTTCAACTCCCCCTTTTTGCCTTCAATGCCCCCCCCTTTTGCCTTTTCCCCTCCCTCCCTCCTTGACCCATCTGTCTCTTCTCCTTCAGGTGAAGAAAACAACAACAACAACAACAACAAAAAGTGGGTGCATTTGGGCGTTTCTGCTAGTACAGTGGAATGCTCTCAGCCGGAAAGGAGGGGACAGAGAAAAGAGGGGCAAACACTGACTGACTGGCTGGCTGGCTATCAGATCCACTCAGCTGCTGAACCTGCCAACCTCCTCCCCACAATGGAGCAGTCATGTGACAGGCAACACTCAGGTCCAGCCAGCCAGCCAGCCAGCCTCCTTCTGCATTGGCCCCGTCACATCACCACTCTGTTATGAAGAGCAGATGGGCCGAGTAGCTTTTGGGCTTTTCATGGACCGCCTGTGAGGGCATCACAAACTCTAGGTTAAGAACCACTGATTTAAGGTTTTGTAGCTCAATACCAGTACCCTGAATTGAGTCTGGAAACAAACTGAAAGCCAGTGCAATTCTTGCAAGACTGGTGTTATATGGTCTCTAAAATGCAAATATGACACCAGTGTGGCTACTACATTTTGCACTAACTGCAGCTTCTGAATGCTTTACAAGGGCAGCCCCACATGGAGAACACTACAGAAGTCTAATCATAAAGATAAGCAACTGACTGGTATTCCCCAACTTTTATGTACTTTTGCATATATTCCTCTTCAGAGAGCTCCAGGGCCCACTATGAAACAAGCTTTATCAGAACTTGGAAATGTTTATGCTAATGTTAATATGGTGACAGTAAAGCAAAATATTTGATAACACTAAATTGTTGAGGAAATGCTAGATAGTCTATTTGTTTATTAAATTTATTAACTGGAAAAACATAATTTGAAATGACACAAAAACAGAGCATCATCGTTGGCATATCAAATTTAAAAATCATGTTAAACAAAAGCCAAAAAATTCACTCCTAACAAAACATTTCCAAGTTCTGACTACTTGAGACAATGAAAAATTTCATTTGCACAGCATACAACCCACTACAAACAGGCAACATTCATGTTTAAATCAGAAATGAGACTGAATGAACAGTATTACCTTGGATCCCTGCTCGGCAAATAACGGCTGGCCTTTCCCAGACAATGGAGTTGAAGTTGTTGAATGCGGAGAGGACAGGTCACTAAACTGGAAAAGATGAATGCATTTGAGGGACACATACTGCTTCTTGCTAGATGTCATTGCTCTCAGTTAGTTCAAAACAGACTACGTATCAGTCATCTTTAGTTGGCAGGAACCATGCAGTAAAACAGTCACTGAAGTAATGATTCTGTTTTAACATTGAACTTCTTATTCAAATGCCATGCATCCCCAAAGGAAAAAAAAAACATTTATATGAGTAAGGATCTTAAGCAAGTGGTTGAGAGGCAAAGGCTGTCAGCATTTGGATGAAAGAGTTACTTTTATAAGCTCCACTGCTCCAAACTTAGGATTCTGTCCCAACAGCCCTCTTGCAAAGCATTAACTAATCTGGGTTTTCAAAATCAGGCCACCCTATTTCTATCCTTGCAAGAATTTGCTCATGATGTATGAGGCACAGGTTTAAAAAAAGGATCTGCACAAACCAGAAGTATCCCAGTCTATTCCCGACAGGGCATTTCTGCTCTGCCACCCCACCCCATCTACACATAGCAATGTGTTGGAAGTTGGACTTAGCTCTTTACCTGGATAGGACTGACTGGAGGTGGTGGTGGGGCTTTGCGTTTTTTTGGAGTTCCACTTCTTTCTGAACTTAATCTAGAGACTTGTTCATGCTGGAAGTTTCACAGGCCAGAAAAGGGAAGTATGTTAGTTGGTTAGTAAGGTCTGCATTAAAAGTTACTATTTCTCCTTTTATCCGGAAAAACTTTTAAAAGTTGCAAGAAAATTTCAAAGACAATACATGCCTTCTTTCATTCAGCACACTGCTGTTATTACACATGCTTAACTATGAGCTCATCTTGCCTTCTTCTGCCATTCATGCTTCAGTACATTAGATGCAGTGAATAAAAGCACAGACTTTCCCACTGAATGGTGATCTCAAATACACTGCTATTCACAGCCCCAAGCAGCTTGCTAATCTTCCTGTGGAGTGCCAAACTCTCTCAGGACCGCCAGAAAAAGTTTTTCCTCAGTCTCATTCCAGGGTCATCCATGTTTTTGAATTTTTTTAAAAAAGCCTTCCCCATTATTCAAACCAACTTCTTTGTTTGTACTGTTAAGATCCTCAGACTAGGGACAAAGAAACTTGTCATAAGAGGAGATAATTCATAAATCTATCCTGTTGGCTGTTCATAAGAAGTCTTCTGCAGTATTTTTTCCCTCCTGACTGGGAAGCTGTACATGTATCACACTTAGCAAGGTCTTATCCTTGGCCAACAAAGTCCTTAAATTCAATAAACCATAATAATCAATTTTAGACCTTCTGATGCCACACTGAACTGGTTCAAACTCAATGCTAAACTAATGAAAGCTACAATGAAAACCCTGTGTTTCCTGATGTTGCTCTACTAACAACTCCCTTCGTTCCTAATGAGGTCATGCTTCCTGGGGCTGACAGAAACTGGAATCCAACAACATATGGGGGACCACTGGTTCTTCACCTCTAACTTAGAGTTACATGAACACAGCCTCAAGTCATGTGCTGCTCCTCTGCTTTTCAACTCTTGTGTGGGTGAAATGAGATTGGAAGCTTTAACAACAGTTAACAGTTACACCAGAACCTGAAACTCTGGTTAATCTTAATTATGGTCTAGGGGAACAAGCCAACAGCAGAAGTCACAGTCTGATGTGACTTATTTCCCCAATCAATAGTTAAGAATAATCATAATTTGGTACAGATGGGGTTTCCCCGTGTTGTTTTTTCTCCCAATGAGGGGATAATTGGGGGAGAAAAACAGGGAAGAGTTTAAAATGTCCCTTACTGCGATGCTTACATTTGCATAAAGAGGAAAATCTCAGCTGCATACTGCACATTTAGGGTAGCATACAGTTTGCCCATCAGCCACCCATGTTACTGCACCATCAGCTGCCACTGATCATTTTGCTCTGATATTACAGCAAGCTGGAGGTTGCTTCTGGACAATGAGAGAACAGCTGATGATAACCTATTAGTCCTAACCCATGTTGCACATTTGCTCTTCCGAACAGCACACGTTATGCCTTTATGTAATGATACTGAACACCACATTGTTAGCACGGTTTGGTTAAGTGGTATTGGAAGCTTTAAGCAAAACTGGACAAAAGACTCTAGCTCAATATGAAAATGGTCTCACTCCAGTTTTTGCACGCAGTGTAGATATACACCATGAAATGTCATGAGTAACTAACCCATATTAGCAAAATTCTAATTTTGTTGTGCACTTTCAAGCCATTTCCAACTACGGCGTCCCTAAGGCAACTTTATCACAGGGTTTTCAAGGTAACATTTGTTCAGATGGGGCTTGCCATCACCTTCCTCTGAGGCTGACAGGGTGTGACTTGCCCAAAGTCACCCAGTGGGTTTCAGTGGTTGAGCCATGAGATTCGAAGCCTAGACTCTAATACTCAAACTGTAACTAGACCATAAGAAATCCTTAGAACCTCAGTTAGATCATTCTTAACTGGTAGAAGAGCATAACAATGTAAATCTGGCTCTTCAGCAGAATTTCTACCAGCAGTACTGGGATGGGAATCATGCAGTCTTTCAGATGCTGTTGGACTACAATTCTCAACAACCTCAATCAACATGGCCAATGGCAAAGAATGTTAGGAGTTGTAGTCTAGCACTATCTGGAGAGCAACATGATTCCCGCTCGTATGCTAGTGATGGGTCCACTAAAAGGGAAGCAACTGGTACAGTTCTTGCTCACTGCAAACTTTATTTTTCTAACTCTGACCAGTTTTCTCATCATCTGAAAAGATAAGGAGCAAGAAATCACTTGTAGGCTATGGTCACCAAGTGCAAGTTACATGCATGGTGGGAGTTCAATACCATGGGAGAGTCAAGACAAGAAGGTCCCAGGTTAAACAAAAAAGCCAGTTGCATATGCTGGCTGGCAGATAAATCGGTCCAGGTCCATGGTGCTGAGGAAGGAAGGTGTAATACTTCTGCCAACCATTCTTCCAGTCACAACCATCCCATTTGAAGTTATTTGCTCCAAAGCAGGAATATGATATTGCATGGGCAAAAAGCATTTTCTGTGAAGGAGATTTTAATCAGGCAATCGGTACAAGGAGAAAACTTAAATCAAGAGTGGAGAATCTTTGATCCTCTAATGTTTTGACTTATAACTCCAATTAGCCACACTCCACATATACAATGGCAAAGGTCGGTGTAGCTCCTAAAATGGAGCTGGAAATACAGAGCAGCTAGCAGATGAAAGGTTCCCAAATCCTAACCTAAATACTTCTACCCTTGAAGGATTTCCTCCTCCTCCTCCAATTACTACTGTTTAAAAAAGCAACACATGGAGTAGATACCATGTTTAATTATACCCTCACAGTTTCTAGAAAAGATATGAAAATGTAATATTTTGGCTGAAGATGGGAAGAGAGAGAACTCCTCCACACAGTCCTGACAGAATCACCCTCAGTTAACAGATTTTAGGGGCCCATCATGGAGTTTAACAAGGTTGAACACCAAGCACCAAAGCACTGACAGATTAAAATTCAGAAACATTTTTTTTAAATCTAAAAACATAAAGGCATTTTTAAAAATTAAGGTAATGAAGTATTTCTGTCCTTTTTTGTTTTACCTGCTTTGGCTTTGCTGGTGATTTGGCATCTGCAAAAGAGAAAAAGAACACTACATTTTATGCAGATAGCATGAGGTTGTTTTCTCTATATTGAAGAGGTCTAAAGATTTACAAATCCATTATTATTTAAAATTCAATCCCCTTTGATTTCAACACAGTGTATTATTTATTTTATTTATATTCAGCCTTTCTCCTTATACAGTTCCAAGGCAGCCTATAGCATTTAAAAACATGTGTGGATTGAAAAATACACATATGGAACTGCAGACTCAGTAAACACCAGGCTCACAACCAACACAATCTGGGCATGCTTTATGTTCATACCTGTTGGACCAGTCCTTTAGCAACCATGTTCTGGAAACTGGTTCAACTACCTATGACAATAACCAACTATACATAACCAATTATAAACCCACTCTTCATCGTAACCCCCTCAACTTGGGCTCCCCAATAATCTTCAATTACACCAGTGGAGACACTAGTCATAAAAATTTAATTATTGTCCTTATTGGTAGCTAATACTGGAAGGATTCTGTAGTTCATATGAATGAAACTTGGTGCAGCGTGGAACATAACTCTGCCTGAAAAGTTAAGATGAGAAAGACAGGCTGAGGACAAGAAAGCACAGACATAGCTAATACCATTTCTATATTTTAGGAAGAATTTAAGGAACTTAGACATACCAGCACCTTGAACGATTTTTGACTGAAGGAGGCTCTGAATACTGGTATTTTCTGAGAGCATGGAGTAATGTAGGGCATTGTGTCCAAGCGCATCAGCCAAATTTACATCTGCACCTTTTCGGATCAAGACTTCCACAATGCTAAGATTTCCAGCTTCACCCGCCAGCATGAGAGCAGTTCTGGAAACAGCAGAATGACAGACAAATAAAGAAGAGCAATGAGGATGGAAGACTACCAGTGTAACAGAACTCCTATAGGTCAAACATCACCAAGACTACAAATCTGTCTCACTTCTAGTCTGAAAAAGGTCCACATGTGGACAAAATGTTTCAACAGGACCTCCATGGATAACATTCTGGGCATTTATCAACATGTTTGCATATAAAAAGCATGCCTTGGGCATTGCTGTGGAGCTAGACTCAAAGTTGGAGATGGAAGTGATTTTGAGCTGAGCTGGTAGAAATGTACTCATTCTAACCTTAGCTTCAGAATAAGAACTTACACTATTCAGTGCCTGGTTTGTTGCACATTTACTTTCATGGGAATTTTGGGAAGTTTACTTGCTCAGAAAATGTAATCAAAGAAATATATTATATGCTCTATCAATCCTGGTAGCCTAACGATTCACATGGTGGTGATGAAATGCCTCATGCTACCATTTTACTACAGTAAATTTCTCATTACTAATTAATATACATTTGCCACTTATGAAGGACTGGGAGCTGGACAAGACAAAAGGAGAAGAGGAAGAATCAAAGGTCCAGTGGACTGACTCCACAGTCCTGGCCTCTGTCTCACTTCCATGCTACCAGATCCTCTGAAGATGCCAGCCACAGATGCAGGTGAAACGTCAGGAGAAAATACTAATAGAATACGGCCTCAAAGCCTGAAAAACCCACAACAGCCTAAAGACAGAACTAGTTTATTCATATCAAAGTCACACTGTAAGGTATCTCAAGCAGGTGGATGAATAACATAAACAGCACACAGCAGTGTACACAGTGGAAAAAAACAAGCTCTTCTTGTCCGTATATTTTAACTGAAAATTAAGGCAAGTTTACTTCGCAAATATCTGATAAGCAGCCAGGATGCAAATCTGCGAATCTGCTTTGCATATGACAGGGACAGCCCGGATTTCAAGAGAAATTACTTTTCTGCTGCTAATGCAGTTGAAATTTTATTACCTATCTTCTACTGCTCTTTCTCCCTAGTCTTCACATGGTCAAGAGGAGAAGTGTCCTCTGTCTGCACTGAGATCCCTCCAGATCATCATAAGTACATCAAAAGTAACATCTAAGAAAAAAAAATATAAGCCTCTGAAAATTTTTTAACATCTTTGCCTGATGTAGAAGGTACTGAAGCTTCGGAAGCTTGAACGGTTTTGGAGGCATTTTAGTTGGACCAACAGAAGTATCACTGGAAGTATCCACTATACAATTTGTCTAACACTGACTTCAATACTTCACTAGAAATGAAAAAATTCCAAAAAAAGTCTGGTTAACAGTGAAGCATTACTGACTTAGCTTATTAATTGCAGTTGTTGCTGCATGACTTCAGGTTGTTTTTGATTTATAGTAATCCTAAGGAGAAACTATCACAGGGTTTTCTTGGCAAGATTTGTTCAAAGGGGCTTGCCTTTGTCTTCCCCTGAGGGTCTGTGTGACTTGCCCAAGGGCACACAGTAGATTTCCACAGCTGAGTGGAATTTGAACTCTGGTCTTCAGAACTGTAGTCAAAACTCAAACCACTATACCATGCTAGCTTTAGTTTAGTAATACCTTCCATTTTTGTCCCTGGAATTGATGTCTGCTCCATGTTCCAGAAGGTATTTGCATACTTCTGTGTGCCCATTTTGTACTGTAAGTAACAAAGGTATATTCCCATCCTAGCAGGGGAAAAGAAAAGGATCAAATGCTGTAAATTATTCAGTTAAACTCAAAATGTTTTGCAAATGTATTAACGTTGGATGTGTGCACTGCAAAAAAAGAACTACACTCCATATATGTGACAAACTATCACTTATACACAAAATTGTGCTGTGAATGAAACAAGATATCAAACAGGGAAAGTCAAAGAAAGTGACTTAGTCACACATCATCATGGCTTCCCACTCCAATGGAGCCACTTGTATGGGGTAAATGTGAGAGCACATCAAACACCTGTACTCTCTGTGATTCAAGTATAGACACAAAATCAGAAATCACTATTAAGAGAGGCTGATACTTTATATGGGAGATGAATCTGTTGTTTGAAAGGGGAAATAGGCTTTACAATATACAAATATGGGCTTCTTTTTCAAATATTCTGCATATTAACTGGAAGTCATGTGGCAGGCTAACAAGAAATTAATCTACTATAAAAGAAAAGAAATAGAATCAACTTGAAGAGACTTCCTGAAGGTTTTTAGAATGAGATTTCAAGAACTGAAATGTTAATAATAGCTTTTTTAAAAAAAATAAAAAATTCTCCATGGGATAATGATTACATACCGCATCTTTGATGTTAATTGGACATTTGTGTTCACACAAGAGCTGAACTACTTGAAGGCAGCCACATGCAGCTTAGGAAAAAAAAAGTTGCAGAATTAGAAAAGTTAAAAAAAAAAGCCTTCCAGGGGCAGCTGTATCAGTTTGATGTTGTAAAAATATAATGAAAAGGACAGTAGAATCTTAAAGATTATAAATATTTTAATGGACTATGCCATAACACAGGGGTGGAAAATCATGGTCCCTGACAATTGGTCATGCTGGCTGGGGAACCTAATACAGCTGAAAACATTTAAAGGACGCTCAGTTATCTGCCCTTGCCGTAATACATTTGCTCTTCTTAAAAGTGCAGCAAAGTCCATAGTTCAGCACACCTGTATCAACTGCCCATGAGAAACCATTTAACGGCAATTTCTTTGCACAGACTCCTTTAACCATATCAGTATCAAGAAAAAGGCCTGCAAAGGACAGTAACTACACTTTAAGACTCACCCCTATACAAAAATTGCCTTATTAGAATGAAACAAGCATCCATTTGGAACGGCAATCAAGCCCTACAGTCTGTCACTAGCAGTGACCAACTAAAAATTAAGGACATGATGGAAAGGCTACATCTGGTATGCATGAAGCTGGGAAAAATTACTTTTTGGACTACAACTTAGAGCACACATGTCAAACACAATCCAGCCTGCCAGGCCATTTCATGTGGCCCTCGCACTTCTCTTGCAGCTGCAGCACTCCCCACACCTGGTGAACCCAATCCCCACATTGCAGGCCCCCAGCTGCCAATATTCTGAAGAGGGTTCAAGTCTATGGCAATGCTCTGTGCGGCTCCTGAGAGCTGGACAGAGGAGCAGTCAGAAGTAGAAGCAGATTGTGAGTGCTGGGTCCTGGGCCTCTCTTCAAAATGCCAGCAGCCAAGGGCCTGCAATGTTGGGATCGGGCTTACCAGGTACAGAGAGGGGCGGGGGGAGAGCCACAGGGGAGGGTGGAGCAGAATGAGGCACAGTGAGGGTCTGGTGGGCAGAAAGTGGCACCCTTTCAATATTCTGACCAATTCTATGTCATTTTACAGAGATATAGGGATCATAAATTACAATCAATGCCCAAGAAAAGAAAAGTTGATGGAGAAGGAAGGCAATTTAAAAACCAGTAATAATCGAACGCAGAGGCAATTATTTATTATGATAAAAGGGTAGATACATTTATGCAGTCTTACAGATACAGCCAGCCCTTTGAGGGTAACCACAATGCTGATGTGGCTCAAGATGAAATTGAGTTTGACACCCCTGACTTAGGGAATCTCTACAACAAAGGATTTCTGGGAATTGTCAACCAAGGCCAGAAAGCAACTGAGGAACCATACTAGTACACCTTCTGGTTGCTGAAGTTGTTGTATCTTCTTCAACTTGAATAAGGAGATATACTCTATTTGCCTGGCAATGCAACTGTCTAACTTGCATGTTGGTCCAACAACTTTGCACAGTTCTGCTTTCCCTTCTGCATGAAGGCCACAGAAAGGCCTATGGGATGTACTGTAAGGCTCCTATCTAGAAGGCATAAGAACAGGTTGCTTACCTGTAACTGTGGTTCTTCGAGTGGTCATCTGTGCCATCATACACTAGGAGCTTTAGCGCCTGCGCGGTAGCGTTCGGAAACTTCTAGAGCTTGTTCGCTTGGCGGGAACCCCTCCCCCACGCCGGTACTGCGCATGCTCCTCCCGCCGAGCAACGGTCTCTCCTCAGTTCTGTCGTCCGCCGTAGAACCTACAGGGACCTGAAAGAGAGGGGAGGAAGGGCGGGTGTGTATGATGGCACAGATGACCACTCGAAGAACCACAGTTACAGGTAAGCAACCTGTTCTTCTTCTTCGTGGTCTCTGTGCCTTCATACACTAGGAGACTGTGTAGCTTACCGGTCGGACGGCGGGTCAGGTCCTACAGCACGGAAGCCAACACCTCACGTCCAAACCGGGCATCTCTGCGCGACCGGCAGTCGAGCCTGTAGTGGCGCACGAAGGTCGACGGTTGGGACCAGGTCGCCACACGGCAGAGTTCATGCAGGTCAACTCCTCGCAGGAGGGCCGCAGAAGTAGCCACAGCTCTGGTGGAGTGGGCTCGAAGCAGGACTGGCGGAGGCTTCCTCGCGAGCTCATACGCCAGTTGAATAGTCCTCACCACCCATTTGGAGAAGCGCTGGGTGGACACTTTGAGGCCCTTCCGACGTCGCCCATAGCAAACGAAGAGATGCGGCGTCTGTCGGAAGGAAGCAGTCCTGTCCTTGTAGAAGGCCAATGCCCGACGCACGTCCAGTGAGTGGAGGGACCGCTCCAACGGTGTCATCGGGTTCGGGAAGAAGGCAGGCAGGATGATGTCCTGGTTGAGATGGAAACTGGACACCACCTTAGGCAGGAACGAGATGTCAGGTCTCAGGACCACCTTGTCCCTGTGGAAGACCGTGAAGGGCTCATCGGATCGAAGAGCTGTCACCTCACCCGCTCGCCTCGCTGAGGTCACCGCCACCAGGAAGGCAGTTTTCATGGTCAGGAGCCTGTCATCCGAGGTCGCCATCGGCTCGAAGGGCGGCTTTGTCAGCTGCGAGAGCACCAATGAGAGGGACCACGGCGGTAGCGGCGGCGATACCGGCGGGTAGAGATGATGTAGTCCTTTCAGGAACCGCTTAACGGTATCGTTCCTGAAGAAGGCCGAGGAGCCGACCGTGGCGGTTGGTATGCCACGATCGCGGAGAGATACACCTTCAGGATGGAAACGCCAGACCCTGTTGCCGGAGGTGCAGGAGGAAATGCAGGACGTCGAGAGCCCCGCGGGCGACAGCGGCTCACTCTCTCTCGTTAGCGAAGGTCAGGAAGCGTCGCCACTTGTATTGATAGTTGCGACGGGTGGATTCCTTCCTGGCCGCGACGAGGACGGTACCGAGGACGGGGTCGTCTAGTGCGATCTTCCAGGCATGGAGGGCCAGGCGTGGCAGGTCCGGATGCAGGACTCGGCCGCCGGAGTGGGAGAGCAGGTCCGGTGTCGGTGGCAGCCGGAGCAGGTCGTCCCGTGCGGCTTGTAGCAGGGGTGCGAACCAATGTTGCCTCGGCCAATACGGGGCTACCAGGATCGCGTCGGCTCGGTCGGCGAGGTATCTTCAGATCGTCCGGCCGAGCAGCGGGAACGGCGGGAACGCGTAGAGGAGTTCCCCGGTCCACGGGAAGCTGGAAGTCGTCCGACCTGGAGGCGCGATCGTGGCCCGCTCTGGAACAGAATCGGCGAACACTTCGCGTTTTCCCTGGTCGCGAAGAGGTCGATCGATGGTTCGCCCCACCGATCCCGAATCAGTTGACGCCTCTCCGGAGAGAGACCATTCGTGATGGGATGAGGTGTCCCTGCTGAGGGCGTCTGCCGTGGTGTTCTCCTGCCCGGCCAGGTGAACTGCCACGGGATGCGTGTGCAGGCGAATGCACCAGTCCCACAGGTCGAGCGCGATGTGGAGCAGGGGGTCGTGGAATGAGTCCCACCTTGTCTGTTGATGTAGCAGACGGTGGTGGTGTTGTCCGCGACAATCAGGACCGTGCGCCCCGCCACGGCGTGGCGGAACGCCCGTAGGGCTTTCCAGACGGCAAGTAGCTCCAACGCGTTGATATGGAGAGCGGTCTCGTCGTCGGTCCATCTGTCGCGGACTCTGAGATCGCCGCAGTGGGCACCCCATCCATACAGGGAGGCGTCGGTCGTTACCGTCACCTTCGGTGTCGGCTGTTGGAAAGGCATCCCTGACATGAGATTGCGTCGCGACTGCCACCATCGGAGGGATGAGCGGACGTCTCCCGGCAGCTGCAGTCGGAGTGTCTGTTCGTCTCGCAGGGTCGATATGCGGACGAACCAGTGTTGAAGAAGGTCTTGGCTTGAGCCTGGCGAGATATGTCACAGCGGTCGTCGCAGCCATGTAGCCCAAGAGCTGCTGGACGCTTCTCGCAGATAACGTTGGGGCCGTACGAGCGTGAGCGGCGGCCCGGATCAGGGTTTGGGCTCGAGGGTCTGGTAAGGACGCCCTGGCGGAGGTCGAAGGCGAGTGGCCTCGATGAAGTCCAAGATCCTCGCCGGCTCGAGGTGGGACTTCTTCGGATTCACCCGTAGACCAAGGCGGGTCAGGAGTGACAACGTCATGTGGACGTCGTGGTAAAGTCTCTGTTTGCAGGACGCCACCAACAGCCAATCGTCGAGGTAAGGGAAGACAGAAGCGCCCTTCGTCCGCAGGTAGGATACCACCGGGGCCATGCACTTGGTGAAGACCCTTGGGAGTCCGAGAGTCCGAACGGCAGCACCTTGTACTGGTAACAGGTGTCGTCGACCGCGAAGCGGAGGTACCGTCTGTGCTGCGGGCGAATGGCGATATGGAAGTATGCGTCTCGGAGATCGATGGAGGCGAACCAGTCCCCTCGATGTAGGAAGGGCAGGATCGACGGTATCGTGACCATCTTGAACCTTTTGGGGCGGATGTAGTAGTTCACCCCTCTGAGGTCTGAGGATCGGCCGCAGGGTACCGTCGGCTTTCGGTACCGTGAAGTACCTGGAGAAGAAGCCTGTGGTCTTGGCCTCTTGCGGGAGCTGCCGATCGCCCCTTTCTGGAGGAGGGATTGGATCTCTTCCAGGAGGGCCGGACCGACGGCGTGGAACAGTAAATCGCGGCGAGGAGGAATATCGAGAAACTCGATGGCGTAGCCAAGACGGACGATGGAAAGCACCTAAGAGTCCGTGGTGACATACTGCCACTCCGCTAGGTGTCGAGCCAGTGTCGGTCGGTCTCCGAGCGCTGATGGTAGGCTGAAGAGTGGGTGTTGGTAGGTCCTGCCAGGCACATCAAAACCGAGACTTTGTCTCGGAGGAGGACTTCTTGGACGAAGCCGTATGCGTGGGTACGTGCGTCTGGCCGATGAGCCGGAGGACGGTCTCCATGTCGATACTGGGCCGAACGCTGGAACGACGAGGTGGAAGATCGTCGCCATGGGTGCGGAGGTGGAGGCCCTGCGGGCTTGCGTGGCCGGCTGCAGCCCGATCTTTTTGGCGGTCAGCCTCGCCTTGACGAGATTGTCCAAAGCTTCGTCTGTGGACGAATTGAATAGGCCTTCACCGTCGAAGGGGAGATCTTCAATCCTCCTTCTGGTGTCCTCCTGGATGTCGGCCGGTCGCAGCCAAGCATGGCGGCGGAGGCCGATGGATCCCGCCATGACACGGGAGGCAATCTCCACTGCGTGCCTGGAGGAGGCCATCTGGTGGCGAGCGATGGAGATGGCCTCGTTGTAGATCACGGAGGAGGCTTGGCGGATGTCCTCCGGTACCGCCTCCATCGCCGGTTGCAGGCGATCGAGCACTTTTTTCAGGTATGCCGCGAGGCAAGCCTGAGTGTTGGACAGCCTGATCTGCAAGGAGGCAGCTGAATAAAACCTCCTTGCGTAGGCGTCCAACTTCCTGCCCTCTTTGTCCGGTGGGGTGGTGTGTTGCCTGCCGGAGCCCTTCGTCTGTGCCGACTCGACGACCACAGAGTTCGGTGCAGGGTGATTAAGAGATAACCGGCGTTATCCTTCTGCACCCTGTAGAGGTGTTCTAACCGCTGCGGTATCGGCTGAGCCGAGGCCGGTCTATCCCAGGTGGCCTTCACCAGTCTGGATACCCGGGGCAGGAGAGGCAGCGGGGCCGTGGAAGGTCGCTTCTCCTCGAAGACGGAGAAGGCTGGATCGTCGCTCCGGCTCCGCATCGGCGATCTTAAGGCCGAGGGTAGTGGCCATGCGGAGCAGCATCGCAGAGAACTGGTGGACGTCCTCTGGAGCAGAATCTGGGATCGGGTCCCCGAATCCCAACGGAGGAGACTCCTGGCAGGCCGCCCAGACCCAGCCCGGGACTCGACCGGCAGCACCGACCGAGCTCGGTGAGTCCTCTCGCCGCTCGCTTTGGCTTCGTCGCCGCGCAGGTGTTGCCTTCCTAGGCTTCTCCGCAGCCGGGGGCGGTGGTAGCAGCAGCGTCCCGCTTGGGATGGCTGACTACTGACTTCACCCTCTTGGTGGTGACCGGTAAGTTGCAGGCTGACGTCGCGGAGCCCGCTCAGTCACCACCGACTCCGTAGGGCGCTTTCGCCGTTGCCGTGACCCTAGGAGGTGGCGATATCGCCCGATACCGTGGTGAAGGCTCCCTCGCCCTATGATATCGAGGAGAGGGAGAGCGGCTGAAGGAGCGGCGGTCCGACGGAGATCGGCTTCGGCGTCGACGGTACCGAGCCTCGTCCCCTCTAGGCGAGCGCGATTCGCGCTGTCGACGAGGTGACCGGGACCTCCGAAGGTCTCCCAGCGACTCGGGCCACGATGTACCGTACCCGGTACGATGGCGAATGCGACCGATAGGAGGCCGGGCGCTCTCTCCATTCATATTCCCTCCGTGTACCTGGCCACGTAGGACGCCGAGGCTAGATCTGGAGGCAGACGAGCGAGGTTGTTCCTCTCTTGTCTCCCTCGGAGGCGGCGAGGCCACCGGACGCTCGGAAGAGCGGGACCGGGACCTAAAGGAGGTCGAACGCCGCTCCGGAGAAGCAGAGGGCTCTCTGCGGCAGGTCGGCCGACCTGCGACGGCTAGAGGGGCGGTGGCGCTCCTCCACCAGGGTTGGAGGGTCTGCCACAGGCGAGTCCGGGCGCTGTTGGGGAACGTCCTCGATCCCTCATCGTCCGAGAGATCGACGGACTCGCCTCGCCCTTTGGAAGGCTGCTGAGTAGGAGGAGGAGTAGGAGGTCGAACGTCCCCAGCCGTGGGGGAGCGCTTCTTTTCCTTCTTCTTCTTCTCCTTCTCCTTGCCCTTGCCTCCGTCCGGAGCAGGGCGCTTTTTAGCAGGCGTCTCCGTAAGGGGAGCCTCAGCCTTCCTCGCCGTCGAGGATCCTTTTGCTGACTTGGCAGCCGCCGACAGCTTCGGGATCCTCGGTAGCGCCGAGATCGGCGTTTTCGCCGGGACCGAGCCCGATACCGACGAGGTGGGACGGAACGGCAGCCGCCGATACCGTCGATGGCGTGGTCGTCTTGTTGGCCATCTTGGAAGTGGGGAGGTTCGCGGCCATCGCCCGCAGAGATGTTCCCAACAATAAGATTTGAGTTTCGCGGAGCGGTTGCGGAGAGTTTGGGGAGTAAAATCCCGGCAAATTGGGCAAGTCCGGATGTTGTGGGACTCACCCAAACAGAAGAGACACTCCTTATGGCCGTCGTTGAGGGAACCTTGCGGCCGCAGGACACGCACTTCTTAAAGATCGCGGACATAAGACGAAGAACGCCAAACTCCGAAATCCAAAAAGACGAAAAACCGAAGGGGGAGTCCGAAAGAGAGGTCAAAGACAGTCCGAAAGTCCGTAAAACCGTGAAAAACAGCAAGCCAAGCACAACGTGAGAGGAACAAACTGAAGAACCTTCCGTACGCGGCAGCGGACGAGAAAGAACTGAGGAGAGACCGTTGCTCGGCGGGAGGAGCATGCGCAGTACCGGCGTGGGGGAGGGTTCCCGCCAAGCGAACAAGCTCTAGAAGTTTCCGAACGTACCGTGCAGGCGCTAAAGCTCCTAGTGTATGAAGGCACAGAGACCACGAAGAAGAACTACCTGCTGCACCACTTCCACCAGGGTGCCCACCTGGCTCCTACCAGTCTGTCTTCCATCTTCCAATTCCACATTTCTTTTTATCTTTACCAGATTCTTCTGCTCCATGGTCATCAAACAGGAACTTAACCCAAGAACTTACATCACCTTGGGTCCCATGCTTGTAGAAAGATGGGATTTAAATAAATAAAAGAAAACAAATTTTCCAAACTCAGTTGAAATTGCAAACAAGGGCTGAGTAAGAACTGGGTTCTAACAAGAGTGAGGTGGTACAGGAAAAAGAAAAAGTATGTCACCTGCATAGTGTAAAGCTGTTTTCCCAGAATTATCCGTGCTCTCGGGTGGACATTTAGCCTGTAGAAAGAGAGAGGTAAAAAACAAAACAAAACTGGTGGTAAAACAAGGAACACACATATTTTAAAGCTGGCTGTCATCTTTGGTGAACTGCTTTCATGAGGGCACCAAAGAAATTCTGAGAGCCATTAAGAGCATTCTGGAACAGTGCTTCCTGCTCTATCTGATGTGGAGGACTGGCAGGGTTTTTCTTCCAATCTGCCAAGGACCAGCACCATATTTACACCCCTTGACTACAACTGTTTCTTTCTTTCCTGAGAACTCCCTTTAGGCAGTCAACAGCTCACAGACTGGCACTGGTCCATGGACCACCACTTTGAGTAGCACTGTTTTAGAAGACTGGCACAAAACTGCTGGGGAAAGGTTTTGGCGATGCAGACTTGCTTAATTTTGTACCCTAGATGTTCAAGGAAGAGCTTCAAAAAGTTATTTTTGGAGAATACAATTCCTAGAATGGCAAAAGGATTTTGAGGAGCAATTCCCCTCCCCCATAATTCTTTGAAGTTCTGATTCCAGGCCCCTTTATCTGCAAGGACTAGGAGTAGTTTGTGCTTGACTTTTAAAAGTGGAAGTACATCCTAAATGAGAGGTGTGAATAACTGTATAAAAATGGACCCTAAAATTTGTAATGAAAACGTAAGGTCTGTCCTAAATGTAATGGTTCATAGTGGTTTACAAAAAGAAAATGAAACACAGGTAAACATGAAGAAGGTATTTGGATGCAAACACACAACTGTATAGCTCAGTCCATCATTCCCCACCCACTAAAATGCATCTGCAGATAAATAAGACAAGAACTATTTTTAGTTGGGAGGTTCAGCCATCTTCCAGAATAAACACAGTGTTTGTTTTGGCAGCTGCCATCCCCATTACTCATTAGGCCCACACTGAAGCAGTCCTCTCAGATGCTACAGATGAAGACTTCATAGCATCTACACATATCATATGCCACCATACTGGATCATAACAGCCAAGATCAACCTGCAGCTCAGGCATCAGCCCTACTGTGAAGTACTGAGGCAACTGCCTCAGTTAGTGGACTCCTGGCTGTTTTTCCTGTACCCCTCGACTTCTCTCTCTCTTCTCTTAAGAGAGACAGAACTCTGTATGCCACATTAAGTGTTTTGAGTTTCCCCACAATCTAGCCTGCTGCTGCTGCTGCTTTCCCACTGCCAGTGGTGGAACAAGAGCAACTCAGTCAGCTTCTGCATATACACTAGGGAGACAGGCTCCATTTTATCTTTTGTCTCAGGAAGCAAAACTCTTGGGCCACCCATGTCAGGCACTGCAATACCATCTGACTATTTTTCACTAACTGAAAGCACAGAGGAAAGTAATGAAGGACAACTTAGTTCAAGGGGCTTTCCTGATTCTCATGGTTACAGGGAAGCATTTTTTAAAAACAAACAAACCATGAAGCATCTGAGGCAGACTATTCTAACTTCCCCTTAGGAGACTGTCTTGAAGGAAAAAAGCCTACTAGTGTTTACCAGGAAACTGGAAGTGTTACTGAAGAGAAAGATAGATACTTCACCTGAAGGAGCCTCTTGATGCAGTCTGGGTGGCTGTTCTTGGCAGCAAGGTGTAAAGCACTGTGCCCTGTGTAAACAGAAATTGATTTCAGATATTGAAAGCATGGTAAGGTATGCTATTAAACTACAATGGTGTTTAAAATTTGGAGCACTGTGCAAGAGGTTTACAGAGAAAGAATGCACCTCTTCAGAATAGAAGAACTTGCTTGTTCTTCTCTTATGTGTACATATGGTGCCATACAAGTGGTCTGATCTGGCCAGGCTGGTTGGAGGATTCTAGGAGCTACAGCCCCTCAAATGACTTTTCCAGGCTGTCCATTGGGTCACAATGGAAAGGCTATTGCACGCTTCTACCCAATTTAAGCAGAAGTTCACTTATAATTTGTGACAAAGTCATGCTGATTGAGCTTAAGTCCTTGCCCATATAAAGCTCTACATATCTGCATTAAAGAGGAATCTAGTGATTTTGTAGTGCATGGAACGAAGACAGGCTAGGATGGGATGAAGAATCTGCACTCAGTTCTCAACAGCTGAGGAATGATGGAACTGGTGGCAGCATGCTGATTTCTGTCACTCAGAACACAATGTGGCTTTTGGGAAACTGAATTCAACAAAATTAAATTTTTTGGGAGGAAATACATATTTTGTATTCTCTAGCTCTTATGAGTAGTGCCTGGTGCTTTCAGTTAAGAAGACTGGAAAGACAACACTCTGAAGACTAGTTGATAATCAGTAGAAATAACCCTGGGCGAGCAGCTTGATATAAACCACCCTCTCTCAATATGATGCCATGTGAATGTGTTGGATATGCTGGCTGGGGATGATGGGGTTGTAATCTCGAGGACACTAAGGTTGAGCAAGACTGGTATATGGCATCTGTTCATATATATGTCAAACCTGAGAAAGACAACTACAGGTTGAGTATTTCTTATCCAAAAATCTGAAACACTCCAAAATCTAAAACTTTTGAAAAGCAGAACCCAGTCTTCATCCAGTAGGGAACATGAGGGAATTATGGAGGCTTGCTTAGGACTATGAACACTCAGTTGGCTTGGCACCAAGCATGCACACACACATGGTCCCAAGCAAGCTGAGAGGGAGAAAAAGGTGCCAAGCTCACTGAAAGACATTGCGAACAGTATGCTTGCATAGTCCCAAGTGAACTTCCTTCATGTTCCCTAAACGAAGAAGGCAAGAGGAGAAGAACTGATGAAAGAGTGGACTCCACGTCAAAAGAATGATATATAATCTCATTATGTATATGCAAATATTCCAAAATCTGAAAAGATCCAAAATCCAAAACACCTCTGGTTCCAAGCATTTCGGATAAGAGATCCTCAATCCTGCATTTGTAATGTATGAGAAAGGGACAAAAAGTGAGAGGAACATACATAAACACACTGGTACCTGTTCCATCCTGTGATGTTACATCCGCACCATGTGCCAACATGATCCTGAGGCATTCTCCATGGCCTTTGGAGGCAGCCAGGTGGAAACTGAAAGGGGGAAAAAGTCGCAAATCATCTGATTGTGCCAACAACTAAGTATCTTCAATTCATCTTAGACTACCCTCTGGTAAGAAGTGAGGAAGCTACTATTTTATTTCATTTATATCCCACTTTTCCTCCTATGAAACATCCAGCAACATGCTCCCAACCACACTGTGAGATAAATTATCTTGAAAGATTTTTGAATGCCCAGAATGAGCTTCAGAGTTGAGGTGGGATTTGAACCATATGGTTTTCAGTCCTTGTCTGATATTTTAACCCAGACTTTTCAACCTAGAGCCCTCCAGGTCACTCTCCCATCAGCTCAGCCCATGGCCCTAGATGATGGAAGCTGTTAACCCCAAAAATCTGGAAGGCATCAGGCTGCAGAAGGCTGCTCTACCCACTATGCAGCACTGGCACCCCATTACTATAATCAGAACTTTTTATCACTATAATGAACACCTATTATTATAATAAGCAGTTCTTATGGCTTTCAAGTTGTTATCATCACCATCATCAACAAATATAAACTGATCACATCTGGATATTTTGGAGTGGTATAAAACAAAATTAAAAATATAATGTTCTACACAGTGGGTGTCAACATATTAAATTCCCTACTTTAAACAACTGCAGATTAGACCCCCAGGATCATGCAACACCACCAGGAGGAACTCTCCAAATGACTCATGGACCAAATGGGGCTGTAAAGGAGAAGATGGCTCTCCTGGGTAAACTAAAGTGGTTTTAAGTGCTTCACATATATATTTTCAGTATAGTGACCTTTATGATTACACTGGTATTGTTTTTAAATACAGAAAGTTGCCTTTGAAAAGTGCAAAGGCAAGATAAATAAAACAGGCTATGTAATGCAGTTTAATGTCGAGTAAACTATCTGGGAACCAGCATTTGTCATTTTCAGGAAGGGAGTTGTCTAATGTGTGGGGTTCATATGTAATATTAAGCACACTCAAGGCAATCTTTCTGAGTATGCTTAAAGCTAACCTGACTCAAGAGGCAGAGTTAGGTGTTTATAAAAGCCTATAAATCACTATCAGGGGAAAAATGAGTAATTTACACATACATACGATGTTAATCCCTGATCAGCTTAACAGTCCTTTTTAGGTGTTTCATGGTCTAGACACTCTCTGTTCAGCTCTCACCCACTGTCCCTTGGGGAGGGCAGGCTCTCCTACATTCAACTGCAAGGAGCTTCATTGCTCACTTGGGTTACGGCAGGGGTGGTAAATTTCCTCTATGTTGAAGATGGAGAGCTGAAGCCAGAAAGGCAGTGACTCAGCTGAGGACCACCTACAGAGATGGGGAGAGAGTTTGCACCTAAGCACTCCTCATCCCAAAACCCCATCTTATGTGTTTTGTAAGGAAGGGAAAGGAAAAGTCCTGCATAAGAAGAAATGGATGTTTGAAACACACAGCAATAGTAACTATACAACAATATCCACAAGAGGAATGCCTCTGTAGCACTTGACTCATCTGCACTGCTGAAGCTAAATAGGCTTAAATTTGGTCAGATGCTCAAATTGAAAACCACTTGCAGCACTGAGTTTGGAAGTAACACATTAAAAGTAACAACACTACCTACAACATGTCATTTAGGAGAGTAAAGCATAATAATGCCATCTTTATGAAACAGCATAATGACTGTTAATGTTGGGTTGTTTTAGTGTAATGGGTAATCTTTACTTGTTAATCCAAATGGGTGCTTTTAGGTGATCCTTTTGCAGGGGATTTCTGGACAGTTTGATATTTTTAATGTCTTAAAATGGCAATGATAATACACTAAAATTTCACAGACTTCTTTTTACAGGATTGTTTTTTAAAATGTGTTTTAAACTGTGTGTGTATACATGTGTGTTCCTTTACATACACCCACACTCTCTCTTTCTATAAAGGAACATACAATTCTTAAGCTACACTGGTTGATATGAAAACATATAGCAATATCCAAGAGGGTGCTATGGCTGGCAAACATGCAATCAAGAGTGCTTTTGTTCAAAATGTTATCCAACAGTTAAGTCTCCCCATTACTCAGAACAACATGGTATCTTTCTGGGCAAAGGCCTCCCAAAGTGGTCTTATATACAAAATTAAGCAAAAAAGAAAACTCCTCACTCTAACGAAACTATACCATTTACTACATTTGTTTATTATTTACATTTTGATTCTGTGATTTGAGGGTGGGTCTCTAATGAGCTCAAGGTAGAGCTCATGACCCCTCCTCCTCGCCAATTTATCCTCACACAGCCTTGTGAAGTTTGTCAGCCTGAGAAAGAAAAAGAGAGAGAGGGAGAGGGAGAGAGGGAGGGAGAGACTCTAACTCAAGACCACCCAGCAAGTTCCACAACCAAGTGGGACTGGAACGAAGATCTCTCAAGCTTAACCACCATCACCGGCTTGTATACCACTGCAATATCAGACCAAAAAATGCCGTGTAAGATTATTTTTCTGCACCATACTTTCACTGCACATGTTTCTCCACCTCTATTGGAGCCAAAGTAACATGCAATGGCAACTCATGGGTGAGGAACTACTGGTGGAAGGGGGAAAGCATCAGCCCTCCATGAGACCCCAGAAATACACCTCCAAACTTGCTTCCCATCAGCCAATTCTTTTTCTTACTTAAATATGCCCCCATACTGCTTATTACGTATTATGTCCGGGTTGGAAAAAAATGCCTCTTCTGAGCATAAAGCAGGACAGGGTGGATGGGTGTCCAAAAAGGAAGACTTTTTTTTGAATTTTTTTAACAAAATAAAAAATGTTCTCAGCAAGTGGCCTGGGGCCACATTTTGCCTACCCCTTGCATAAATGATCTGACACGTTACAGGAGATGGCTCATGATGAGGAGTGATGTGATTTTTGGAGGCAGCTCCATGTTGAGGACCATAGTTGCCCACTGCTGCCTTAGATAATAAGCACATGAAGTGTTCAAAATAAATCTCATTTTTTATAAAAAGGCAAATAACACTTACTAAAATGCATTAGGGCCCAATGAAAATGCATTTTTGGATAGGAATTGTATTTGTGCATAGCTGAGAACTAAAACTTGCTTACCATGGCACGAACGAATTCAGCTTTATAAACAATTTGTTCCCAATGTTCCCCCAGACCCTTAAAACTTGACTGGGCACAGAAGACACGCAAAGATCCTGGCCAAAGGTACAGCTCCTAACTTTGCTAGGAAAAGGCATGGGATAAACATTCAAACAAAATCAAATCCATTAAACTCAAGAGAAGTTTACAAAAAGAAAAGAGGAGTTGAAACGTGGAAACCACACTTCTGGGGTGTTTATATTTCAACAGCATTTGCCATAATTAAAACACTTGTATAGTAACAACTTGGCTAGAGCAATGACGGCATTAAACTTTATGGCCAATTTCTTTGTTTGTATAAGAAACTTTGCCAAGTGTAACACACTTCACTGTAATGGTCTGATTTCCACTTAGACACAAACAGGAGTGGGAAAAGAAAACCTTCCATGAAAGCTATGTAAGAATGCCAGTTCCCCCACCCTCCATAATTTGGAAATCAGAGGGGACATGACATTTGTCTATATGTTAAATTTGCTGGAGGCAAGGGAGATATAAAATAGAGAGGAATCAATTATCTGAGGACAGAATGCACATTTCCCTCAGTGATCTTTTCAAAAGACATTATTTAGTTGTGTGGAAGCCTGTAGAGTTGCACTATTGCCATACAGAATGCAACTAACCCAGATGTCACACATATCATCCAGTTAACATCTGGTACTGCTAATTACTGATGACCCGTGCTAAATTACTAATGGAGCTTAGAAAACTTTCTCTTGGGGTCTGGTAGATGTGATGCAAATTTGAAAGTTTGTTTAAAGAAACAGTCCTTCTGTCATTGCTAACTTTACCAGATTTGTAAATATTATGGTAGTCCTGAAAATCCAACAGTCCAGGGAGGGACAGGCTTTGGTTTTGATAGCATCGATAAATCAACCAACACTTGTATACAGATAGTAAGAGCTACTTTTTGAACTACAACTAACAGAATCTCCCAGCCAGCATAGCCACTGGCCATAAACTTTAACAAGTTTATCTATATAGGGAAAGTGGACGCAACTCTAGCATTAAGAAATCTATAAATTGAATCCAGCACTTCATTTGCTATCATCTTTCTTACCAGCTATCCTTATTACTCCAAAAAAGGAATACTTTAGTTCTGGAGAACCGGAAATTCTCACCCACCTGTCCTCAAAACAGTTTTCCTTCTGGCATCCACTCCACATTTCCCTCCAAAGTGGTACATCCACAGTAGGAAATACTGGACTCAGCAGCAGTTGGCAATGGTTAGCCAGGAGTTAGGCTGCTGTTCAATGTCCTGGACTGGATGAACATTGCTTCCTCAGTCCAACCTGGACCAGAAATAGCAGCCTCAAGAGGCTGCAAGGATCAGCTGAATGCAATGTCTTTGACTGAACTTCAGACTAAAGATGGCCACTCACAGCCAGCAGTGGAGAGCTTATGAAGGTGATAGGCCATCATCATTTACTGGAGGTTTTAAAACTGAGGTCAGGAATGTTTTAGATCTGGATTCCTGTACTAGCAGTGACTGGATTAGATGACCATGGACAGTCACAATCCGGTGCCAATGACTAACCCATAAGACATTGCCTGAAATCTTCTGAGATCCCTTCCTCTGTAGTGACATCCTAGCTGTAGAACTCTCTTCTGAATGAAGTCAGGCACCACCCCTCTTGACCTCCTGGCAGGTAGCCAATGTTGTACAGTACTACAGAGACTTTGGCTTTCAAAACCAAGTTGGCTTTTCTGATTCTTTTAGGTGTGTGTGTTTAGAAATATTTTTTTTAAAAAAACTGTATAATTATTTTTACTCATTTTGTCTATTCTTATTTGACGTATATTTCCATGGGAATTCTTGGTGGTTGAGAGGCAATAAGCAAATACTTATATAAGTAAATAAACTCTAAAATTCTATGGTTCTGGGCAGAGCTTCCAATACATTTAGTTCCAAATAAACATTCTTTCAATGCTTGGTTCTGAGTAAAAGCATCCCCTCTATAAAGAAAGCTGTTTCCACCTCCTTTCCCCTTCTCCCTTTTCTGGTGTGTATGTTCAGTCTCTTTCAAAGAAGCATGATTTACTTGCCAACAACTCCCCTGACTGATGGCTTCCCGATAGCTTTGCACAAGCAGACAATATTGGGGGGAAAAGATGCCAGGGCTGTTAAAGTTTCTACAACAGTGGTGATAAACCAGGGCCCCTAAGAGACAGGAGTTCGAGTTACTTATCACTACTTTGAGGACAGCTGGCCATCTATCAAGGCGTATTCTCCTTTTCAGCTGCTGTGGCTCTGAGCCTGTTTGGCATCCCCTTGGGCTTTTACAAGAGTTGAAGGAAAGGGCAGAATGCAATCCCTTCCATTTCTCTCTTGCTCTGAGCTCAAGGACTCCTCTAGTCCTGCAACTTCCACTTCAACACAGCCAAACCAGTTGAAATCTGGACCCTGTTCCAGCAACACTGGAACACTCAGACATTTCAGCAGTCGTGATAAATTTCAAAGTTGTCTCTTTCGGCCAGTTTGCACTATGGATACCGACCACAGCCAGTAAATATTGCCTCATAGATCTGTAGGGAGTCATCACAAGTTCAACTCCAAGCCTTCCCACAAGAGACCAGTCATGTGTTCAGAGGAGGGACACCAAATGCTGAGAGACCAAATGACCTATCTGCATGGGTGTGTATGTACTTAGATGTTTTACAGCTTATGGTTATCTGGTATCAGTGCAGCTAATCCTTGTGCAACTGGGAGTGAGAGAGGGAAAACCTCTTTACATTAGTTAGAAATGAAAGAATGTACGAAAAGCCTAGAGAAGGGGCAGGGAGAACTAAGCCAATACAGCTAATAAAAACTTGCAGCAAATGAACAGGTCCTTGCACAGGTTTACATCTGGTTTTTCAGCTTGACTTCCTCACAGGGATAAGGAATGTGGGGCTACATTATCATCATCTTTGTCCACTGGTGCACTGGGACATGTCATTGTCTCTTCCTTAGCATCATCTAAGCTCATTGGCCATGCTTGCTGGCAGCTGCAGTTCAGCAGCTTCTGGAAAGCTGAAGTTCTTCACTTCTGTTTTAGCACTACATTAATGAACCCTGGACATACGAGCTCCCCTTTCCTCCTCCAGCATGGGCCATTTCCACACTATACTCTTATAGCACGGTTATTCCACTTTCAACATCCTATGGAATCCTGCGCATGCACGAAGATCCTATTGTGTGAGGCACAGAGACCACAAAGAAGAACAGAAGATTTCATCTATTTTCAGCTCACGGCCATTTGTCATTGGCCAATTCAGATGTCACAATACATTACGGTACACTGCTACAGGACAGGGCCTGCACAAGTCATGGGCTTGCATTCCAGTCCCCCACCATATGCAGCCTCCCATAATATGTAGCCACCCACTCTTTAAAAAGGTTTTTAAAAAACAAAACACAAAACTCAGGGTAGATGGGTAGGCTGGACTTCCTTGTATTCCCTGAGCTCCCCACCATGAAAAATCCAGGACTGAGAAGAATCTTTGCAGTTTGGGACTCATTCTGTGCAAAATTCTCATGTGATTGTTTTGCACAGAAAACAGCATTTTCTGTAAGGAAAATAATATTCCAATGCAGAAATGTTAATTCCTGCACAGAAAATACTGTTTTCTCTGCAGAAAACACTGTAATTGGAAGTTTATTCTATGTAAAATTCACAGAATTTTCTCTGCAGAACACTTAGATGTTTTACAGCTTATGGTTATCTGGTATCTAATGCAGAGTATGTCCCAAATTATGAATAGTCTTCAAAAACTGGGTGGTTTTTGACAACTTCATTGAAGAGTAAAGAAAATTGTTAAAATTACTTGTTACCTTCAAGAAGAAACTTCCTTATCTTAATCTACAAATGTCTAAAAGAATGTAGTTAGGATGTTTCAGATATCATCAATACAAAGGAATGAAGCAAAATTTAAAAGTCCTGCAGGCCAGCACCATCTTGCTTGGTCTCCAGGATATTGCCAGCTCAGAAATTAACTGTTTTACGCAAGCAAAAAGATTTTAAGCTGACTTCAGCGCAATCTAATATCTGCCTTCAAATACTGGATCTCATCCTGAATGTGTAGGGTGGCTTCTAGCTTCCCAATTCACAGTTAAAGAGAGAGAGAAGTTACATATTAGTGCCTATATATGTTTTTATTGCATATTAGTGTCTATATATGTGTTTATGTACTTTGAAAATAATAAAAATTATTTTAAAAATGCTTTGGCTAAATCTGTAAATGTCTGTGGATTGAGTATATTGGTATTTGATAACATATGTATAAAGGAGAAGATAGATTCAACCGGAAACTTGTGATATACAAAAACAGGGGGAGGAACAGAAGAATTGTAATAATGATATACATATCAGTGTCTATATATGTTTTTATGTACTTTGAAAATAATAAGAATTATAAAAAAGAGAGAGAGGGAGAGAAATAAAAAAAAAGGGCACATGTTTCCTTTGTCCCATTTTGTTGCTTTCTCAAGGGCTTTATAGGTATTTAGTAACCAGCACTATGATAGAGTTTCTTGACAGCAGTTTGAAATCTCAAGACCTCAGGAAAATTTTAAATTGCATCTTCTGCAGCCCATCCTGTAACAAACTGAGAAAGTAATTTTAATGAATTACAGTTTCCAGAACTCCCCAGTAACAACCCAGCTGGGTCTCTGCCCTTCACCTTTATTTGTTTCCAACAAGGATCTTGAGCTGCATTTCCCAGACTGTCCAGTAGATGCCGCTGTTGTACGATGAGCCCTTCTGGTAATCATTCTTTTGATAACAATAACTGTTGAAACCCTGACTGACCACGGCTGGCAACTAAATTTTAAAGAAAGGATGTGTTTTGACTTGAGCAAGGATTACAGAGCCAGCAACTTGGGCTCTTCTCACTCAGAGCCAAGAAATGGCTGGAGAGCTCTTTAACCCTCTACGCTAAGAGCAAACAGCCATACAAACAGTTGGAGAACATGTGCCTCGGCTGCTTACCGCTTGTGTGAGCCAAGATACTGGGCTGGGGAGGGAGAGGAGTGAAACCCAAGGGCATATGAGGAGAATCTCTGTTGGGGCGCAGAGAAGGTGGTGTATAACAAATGAATCAGCTCTGTGCTCAATAAAACTTCATTATGCAGTCAACTGCTTGGTTGTCATTTTTGTTTTTAAGCCATCTGACAAGATTAGGGCCTAAAATTCAAAGTTCAACATGCCTTGGATGGGGGAAAAGAAACTCAGCTTTCTTTTGCAACACTTTTCACTGTTGGAAAACCAGCTCTTCTTTTGAGCCAGAACTTGGAGTTTCTTGTTTTGTTCAAAAAGGACAGCTTCATTGTCATTCTTTGTGCACACCCTACAGCAGTCTAAATGGTGCAGCAAAGGATGTGGAGACTGGTGCAAGATACAGTATTCTACAGTGCTTTCAGGGGGTGTGGGAACCATAGCCTAACACACACACTAGGAGCACGGGGAAGGGGAGGGAGAGGCTGCACCAAATTAACATTGCAACTGCTTTCCACCAAAGCAAAATATTCAGAAACATGGCGGGGAAAATTTGGAAGCTTTAGCCCAAAAAAGGGGGTAACTTTCCCAAGTTTTTTTAACCTATTTATTCCTGTCCTTCAGCCAAAAAATTTCCCCAAAGAGTTTTGGGAATCTCTGGCAGGTCACACACTCTGTTTCTGGAGCCCACTGGACTCTGGAGGCCAGGAAAGAACAGGTTGCTTACCTGTAACTGGGTTCTTCGAGTGGTCATCTGTGCCATCATACACTAGGAGCTTTAGCGCCTGCGCGGTAGCGTTCGGAAACTTCTAGAGCTTGTTCGCTTGGCGGGAACCCCCCCCCCACGCCGGTACTGCGCATGCCCTCCCGCCGAGCAAGGGGCCTCCTCAGTTCTGGTCGCCCCCGGAGAACCTACAGGGACCTGAGAAAGAGGGGAGGAAAGGGGCCCGGGGTGATGAGGGCAAAAGGCCCACTCGAAGAACCACAGTTACAGGTAAGCAACCTGTTTTTCCCCGTGGTCTCGTCCTTCATACACTAGGAGACTGTGACCCTTACCGGTCGGACGGCGGGTCAGGTCCTACAGCACGGAAGCCAACACCTCACGTCCAAACCGGGCATCTCTGCGCGACCGGCAGTCGAGCCTGTAGTGGCGCACGAAGGTCGATGGTTGGGACCAGGTCGCCACACGGCAGAGTTCATGCAGGTCAACTCCTCGCAGGAGGGCCCGAAAGCCACCGCTCTGGTGGAGTGGGGGGGGAAGCAGGACTGGCGGAGGCTTCCTCGCGAGCTCATACGCCAGTTTAAAAGTTTACCACCCACTTGGAGAAGCGCTGGGTGGAACTTTTAGGCCCCCCGACGTCGCCCATAGCAAACAAAGAGATGCGGCGCTTTTTGGGAAAGGGAAACAGTCCTGTCCTTGTAGAAAGCCAATGCCCGACGCAGTCCAGGGAGTGGGGGGGACCGCTCCAACGGTGTCGTCGGGTTTGGGAAGAAGGCAGGCAGGATGATGTCCTGGTTGAGATGGAAACGGACACCACCTTTGGCAGGAACGAGATGTCAGGTCTCAGGACCACCTTGTCCCGTGGAAGACCGTGAAGGGCTCATCGGAACGAAGAGCTGTGATCTCCCCCCTCGCCTCGCTGAGGCCACCGCTACCAGGAAGGCAGTTTTCATTGTCAGGAGCCTGTCATCCGAGGTCGCCATCGGCTCGAAGGGCGGCTTCGTCAGGGGCGAGAGCCCCAAAGCGAGAGGGACCACGGCGGTAGCGGCGGCGATACCGGCGGGTAGAGATGATGAAGTCCTTTCAGGAACCGCTTAACGGTTTTCGTTCCTGAAGAAGGCCGGGGGGAGCAGATCGTGGCGGTTGGTATGCCACGATCGCGGAGAGATACACCTTCAGGGATGGAAACGCCAGGCCCTGTTGCCGGAGGTGCAGGGGGAAAATGCAGGACGGTCGAGACCCCCCCGCGGGCGAACCGGCTCACTCCTCTCGTTAGCGAAGGTCAGGGGGTTTTTCCCACTTGTATTGATAGTTGCGACGGGTGGATTCCTTCCTGGCCGCGACGAGGACGGTACCGAGCACGGGATCGTCTAGTGCGATATCCTCCAGGCAGGGGAGGGCCAGGCGTGGCAGGTCCGGATGGAGGACCGGCCGCCGGAGTGGGAGAGCAGGTCCGGTGTCGGTGGCAACCGGAGCAGGTCGTCTCGCGCGGCTTGTAGCAGGGGGGCGAACCAATGTTGCCTCGGCCAGTAGGGGGGCTACCAGGATCGCGTCGGCCCGGTCGGCGAGGATCTTCGATATCGTCCGGCCGAGCAGCGGGAACGGCGGGAACGCGTAGGGGAAATTCCCCGGCCCCCAGGGGAAACTGGAAAGCGTCCCCGAGGAGGCACGATCGTGGCCCGTTCTGGAACAGAATCGGCGACACTTCGCGTTTTCCCTGGTCGCGAAGAGGTCGATCGATGGTTCGCCCCAGCGGTCCCGAATCAGTCTGAACGCCTCTCCGGAGAGAGACCATTCGTGATGGGGTTAGGTGTCCCTGCTGAGGGCGTCTGCCGTGGTGTTTCCTGCCCGGCCAGGTGAACCGCCACGGGATGCGTGTGCAGGCGAATGCACCATTCCCACAGGCCGAGCGCGATGTCGAGCAGGGTCGGGGGAATGAGTCCCACCTTGTCTGTTGATGTAGCAGACGGCGGTGGTGTTGTCCGTCAGAATCAGGACCGTGCGCCCCGCCACGGCATGGGGGAAACGCCCGAGGGTTTTCCCCCAGACGGCAAAGCAGCTCCAGCGCGTTGTTTGGAGAGCGGTCTCGTCGTCGGTCCATCTGTCGCGGACTCTGAGATCGCCGCAGTGGGCACCCCATCCATACAGGGAGGCGTGGGTTTGTTACCGTCACCTTCGGTGTCGGCTGTTGGAAAGGCATCCCCGACATGAGATTGCGTCGCGATGCCACCATCGGAGGGATAAAGGGGACGTCTCCCGGCAGCTGCAGTGGGAGTGTCTGTTCGTCTCGCAGGGGGTCGAATATGCGGACGAACCAGTGTTGAAGAGGTCTTGCTCTCAGCCTGGCGAGATATGTCACAGCGGTCGTCGTAGCCATGTAGCCCAAGAGCTGCTGGACGCTTCTCGCAGATAACGTGGGGGCCCGGGGACGAGCGTGAGCGGCGGCCCGGATCAAGGTTTGTGTCGAGACTCTGGTAGGTACGCCCTGGCGGAGGTCAAATTTCGACCCGCCGCCCCGATGAAGTCCAAGATCCTCGCCGGCTCGAGGTGGGACTTCTTCGGTTTTAAACCGTAGACCAAGGCGGGCGGAGTACAACGTCATGTGGACGTCGTGGAAAAGTCTTTGTTTGCAGGACGCCACCAACAGCCAATCGTCGAGGTAGGGGAAGACGGAAGCGCCCTTCGTCCCGGAAAGGAAACCACCGGGGCCATGCACTTGGTGAAGACCCTTGGGGAGTCGAGAGTCCGAACGGCAGCACCTTGTACGGAACAGGTGTCGTCGACTGCGAAGCGGAGGTACCGTCTGTGCTGCGGGCGAATGGCGATATGGAAGTATGCGTCTCGGAGATCGATGGAGGCGAACCAGTCCCCTCGATGTAGGAAGGGTAGGATCGACGGTATCGTGACCATCTTAAACCCTTTTTGGGGGCGGATGTAGTTTTTACCCCTCTGAGGTCTAGGATCGGCCGGAGGGAACCCTCGGCTTTCGGTACCGTGAAGTACCTGGAGAAGAAGCCGGTGGTCTTGGCCTCTTGCGGGGGCCGGCCCATCGCCCCTTTCTGGAGGAGGGATTGGATCTTTTCCAGGAGGGCCGGACTCGACGGCGTGGAAATAAACGCCGCGAGGAGGAATATCGAAAAACTCGATGGCGTAGCCAAGACGGACGATGGAAAGCACCCAAGAGTCCGTGGGACATACTGCCACTCCGCTAGGTGTCGAGCGAGAGTCGGTCGGTCTCCGAGCGCTGATGGTAGGCTGAAGAGTGGGTATTGGTGGGTCCTGCCAGGCACGTCAAAACCGAGACTTTGTCTCGGAGGAGGACTTCTTCGACGAAGGCGGGCGCCGCCTAATCGTGCGTCTGGCCGATGAGCCGGAGGACGGTCTCGACTGTCCAGACTGGGCCGAACGCTGGAACGACGAGGTGGAAGATCGTCGCCAGGATGGTCGGAAGGTGGAGGCCCTGCGGGTCTGCGTGGCCGGCTGCAGCCCGATCTTTTTTGCGGTCAGTCTCGCCTTGACGAGATTGTCCAAAGCTTCGTCTGTGGACGAATTGAATAGGCCTTCACCGTCGAAGGGGAGATCTTCAATCCTCCTTCTGGTGTCCTCCTGGATGTCGGCCGGTCGAAGCCAAGCATGGCGGCGAAGGCCGACGGATCCCGCCATGACCCGGGAGGCGATCTCCACTGCGTGCCGGGAGGAGGCCATCTGGTGCCGAGCGATGGAGATAGCCTCATTGAAGATCACGGAGGAGGCTTGGCGGATGTCCCCCGGGACCGCTTCCATCGCTGGTTGCAGGCGATCGAGCACTTTCTTCAGGTATGCCGCGAGGCAAGCCTGAGTGTTGGACAGCCTGATCTGCAAGGAGGCAGCTGAATAGAACCTCCTTGCGTAGGCGCCCAAACTTGTCTTTGTCCGGCGGGGTGGTGTGTTGCCTGCCGGAGCCCTTCGTCTGCGCGGACTCGACGACCACAGAGTTCGGTGCAGGGTGATTAAATAGATAACCGGCGTTATCCTTCTGCACCCGGTAGAGGTGTTCTAACCGCTGCGGTATCGGCTGAGCCGAGGCCGGTCTATCCCAGGCGGCCTTCACCAGTCTGGATACCCGGGGCAGGAGAGGCAGCGGGGCCGTGGAAGGTCGCTTCTCCTCGAAAACGGAGAAGGCTGGATCGTCATCCTCCGGCTCCGCATCGGCGATCTTCAGGCCGAGGGTAGTGGCCATGCGGAGCAGCATCGCAGAGAACTGGTGGACGTCCTCTGGAGCAGAATCTGGGATCGGGTCCCCGAATCCCAACGGAGGAACTCTGGGAGGCCGCCTCAGACACCTCAGACTCCGCACTCGAGTCGTACGACTCCGAGCTCGGTGAGTCCCTCGCCGCTCGCTCTCCGGCTCCTTCGTAGTCGCCGCAGGTGTTGCCTTCCTAGGCTTCTCCGCAGCCGGGGCGGTGGTAGCAGCAGCGTCCCGTTTGGGGATGGCTGACCACTGACTTCACCCTCTTGGTGGTGACCGGGGTAGTCTGGCAGGCTGACGTCGTCGTAGCCCGCTCAGTCACCACCGACTCCGTAGGGCGCGTCCGTTGCCGTGACCCTAGGAGGTGGCGATATCGCCCGATACCGTGGTGAAGGCTCCCTCGCCCTATGATATCGAGGGGAGGGAGAGCGGCTGAAGGAGCGGCGGTCCGACGGAGATCGGCTTCGGCGTCGACGGACCGAGCCTCGTCCCCTCTAGGCGAGCGCGATTCGCGCTGTCGACGCGGTGACCGGGACCTCCGGAAGGTCTCCCAGCGACTCGGGCCACGATGGTACCGATCCCGGTACGATGGCGAATGCGACCGATAGCGAAGAGTTTGCGGAAAAAACTGCAAATTGGGCAAGTCCGGATGTTGTGGGACTCGCCCAAAGAAGAGACACTCCTTATGGCCGTCGTTGAGGGCAACCTTGCGGCCGCAGGACACGCACTTCTTAAAGAGCGCGGACATAAGACGAAGAAACGCCAAACTCCGAAATCCAAAAAGACGAAAACCGAAGGGGGAGTCCGAAAGAGAGGTCAAAGACAGTCCGAAAGTCCGTAAAACCGTGAAAAAATAGCAAGCCAAGCACGACGTGAGAGGAACAAACTAAAGAACCTTCCGTACGCGGCGGCGGACGAGAAAGAACTGAGGAGAGACCGTTGCTCGGCGGGAGGAGCATGCGCAGTACCGGCGTGGGGGAGGGGTTCCCGCCAAGCGAACAAGCTCTAGAAGTTTCCGAAAGCTACCGCGCAGGCGCTAAAGCTCCTAGTGTATGAAGGCACAGAGACCACGAAGAAGAACCATTTTTCTCCTTTCCTTTATTTTAGAGAACTCAGCACAGAAAAAGAACAAACTTGCTTGGCACTCAGTTTCGGAGACTTCAAACGCTATGAGAAAATTCCTTCTGGGATGCAGGGTGAGTGGGTGGGTTGGATAATCTCTCACTCCCCTACTGGGTTTTGGAGAGAGGCAGAAATGAAGTGAGAGATTCTCACGGCTTCTTGATGTCTTCAAAGCCCTGGAGAAAGGAGGGTACTAAGCCCTCCTCTTAACTCAATCCTCCCTGTGTCCCAAATGACTTTGGGAAGGAACTGCCACAATAACGCTGACTACAGAGACAAGGCAAAACTGGTAGAGGCCAGTTCTTTGGCTCCTGTTAAGTCTGTCTCCTTGGTGGTGGTGGGGACTCAAGACAAAAGTTATTTTACAAAGTTCAGTAGTTCACCTGCTCACGCGTATCTATTTTGAGTCAACTGTGGACTAAAATTAAAATATAAAAATTACGAGTTCACTTTTGTAAAACTTCCTTGCGTTACAATCTGAAACGGAATTGTCAAGTGCAGAACAAGGTACTGAACTATGCTCACCACTCTTACAGTCTGGAGTGACGGCAGCTATGACCGCAGTAAGCATAACAGTAATTTATATCCCACCTTTTCTCCAAAGACTACAAGGATTTCCTCTTCAACAGCTCCGGGGAAATAGGCTAGGCTGAGGGACAGTAAGTGAATCACACTTAACCAGAGCGCTTAATGGCTGGGGTGGGGGATTTGAACCTGCCCCATTTCCAAACCTAAGCTCTTGTCACATTTCAGCATTATAGCACTTAGATGCCACCTTAAATGTCATGGCTACATGCTATGGAATCTTGGGATTTATATTCTGGCGAGAGCTAGCATGGTATAGTGTTTTGATCGTTGAATTATGAGCCTGGAGACCAAGGTTAAATTCCTGCTCAACTATGGAAATCCACTGGGTGAGCCTGGATGTATCACACACTCTCAGCCTCCAAAAAACCCTGTGATAGGTTCACATTAGGGTTACCATGTCAGAAATGACTCGAAGGCACACAACAACAAGGCACTAGAGCTCCCTAACACAGAATTCTAAATACCTCACAGAACTAGAAATCCCAGGATGCCATAGGATGAAGCAACAGCAGTGAAACTGGTGTTCAGAGTGCCATATTTGTGTAAGGCGCATGAGACCCTAGTCTGACATTCTAACCTCTATGTCACACTGGCATTGAGACAATGTTGCTTTATACATAAGCTAAATAAATTACAGTTTACAAGGACAGATCATAAAAAGCCCTAAATACTTAAAAACTTTACTAATGTTCAAGTTTTACCTACCTACCACCCTCATATTGGGGTTTTCAGACAGAGCTAAAAGACTTGGTGTGTTTCACTGTCTCCATAGGGGACTACCTCTTGCATAAAATTAACCTGATTTTAAATTCAGCTTAGTCCATAACCAAAACCAGTTTTACATATACCACATCTGGCCATTACACGACACAGGCCTCATGCATTAATGAGTAGCAGCTTGTTTCAGTTTCAGTACTCTTTTGTAGTGCTGCATGTAAACATAATTCATTTTGTGCTCAAACATAAATGACATCTGTTGAAGTTTCTTTGATTTTTCTGCTTATGTAACTGGCCTGTTTCCAGGCAGAATTCAAACTGCTGGTCATGACCTTCAAAGAACTACATGGCTTAGGACAGGACTATCTCAAAGACTGTATCTCCCTGTACAAACCAGCCCGAATTTTAAGATCTTTGGGGGCAGGGAATTCTCTAGGTTCCGTCACCATCACAAGCACGTTTGGTAGCAACATGAGAGAGAGCCTTCTCTGGGTTGCTCTCAGGTTGTGCAACACCTTTCAATAGGAAGTTCAGTTGCCCACCCACCCCTTTCTGCCAGCAGAAAAAGACTTTTTTATTCACGGAAGCCTTTGGTGCTTAAATTATGAGACAGAAGGGTGTTTAAATGTACTGTGCTGTATTTTTATCTTTTGTATCATTTAGTTCCTTTCAATTATGCTTTTAAACTATTTTAACAATTTTTTTTAAATAGAATTGTCTGTTTAGTTTTTTTAAAAAAATCTGTAGAAGAAATTTTAGCTGCACTTTGTTTTGAACATCTGCAAGTCACTTTGATTTCTCTGCGAGGAGAAAGGCAAGGTATAAATTAAATAAATAAATAAATAAATTTGTTTGCTATGAATATTCTTTTGCCAGGGTGGGGTGGGGTGAAGTATTCATATGTTTGTTTGGCTGTAATATTAAAAGAATTCTAAATCACAACTAGTTTTTTTTTAAAGCTAAACCAAATGAGAGCAACGAAGTAGATTTTTAAAATGCGTGTAACTTCAGAATGGTTACAATATACAACAGGATGAGGACTTTGTGGAATTCCAAATAATATTTTACTGCAATTGCCATCAAATATAGATAATATGAGGGAGGTTTTGGGGTGGTGAACCCCATGAAAGAGCATGTAATGAGCCCTGAAAGAGGTTTTTTTAAAATCCTTAAGAAGTGTTTTTGGCACAAAAAGTCTCTCTTCAGTACCAAAATATGTGGTGTAACAGCTTTGGAAATGTGGTACTAGAGCAGAATTCTACAGATACCATGGACTGCCAAAAAGTCAAATAAATGGGTTCTTGAGTAAATCAAGCCTGAACTCTCCCTGGAAGGCAAGATGACTAAATAAAACTGTTGCACTTTGGACATATCATGAAAAGATGCGACTCACTGGAAATACGATACTGTTAGGCAAAGTGGAAGGCAGCAGGAAAAGAAGATCACATCATAGGTGGACAGACTCAATCAAGGAAGCCACGGTTCTGAGTGTGCAAGACCCGAGCAGAGCTGTTAATAACAGGGCAACTTGGAGATTTCTCATGCATGGGTTGCTACATTGGCAATTAAGAGCTTTTTGGAGTTTGGGATCTCAAGGGCTCCAAATGACTCACAGGACACATGATTCCCACCTTTGATGTAATATAAAACACACACACACGCGCGCGCGCGCGCAACCTCTACATGTTTTTTTCATTTAACAGTAATAAAAATGCCCCTCCCAGCTATGCCTTCTTCTAGCTTCAGTGACAGTGTCTTCTTTTTCCATTGGCATATTTTGGTTCTGATTCATGTAAAGCCAAATCTCCTTGGGAAAGCTTACCACATTTACTTAGCAAGTTATAATTATCTCTAAACACCTTTATAACGTTTCTTTTTTTAAAAAAATCACTGTCAACTTTCTAGTTCATGTACAGAAGTTAATCACTAGAAGATATGAAAGCTCTCTTATACAGAATCAGATCACTGGCTCATCTAGTCCTGTACCGCCAAGCACTGACTGGCAGCTCCACTTCACGGTTTCTGGTAATTTCCCCAGCTCTGTCTGGAGACGCCCAAGATTGAACTCAGATCCTCCTGCATGGAAACCATTATAGCTCTGCATCCCTGAGGCTCAGCAACTCCCACTAAACTACCCAACTACTGCCTGCTTGAGAAAGGAATCTCAACACTTCTTCCTTCTGGATCTGGATTATTACTAGCACATGTAAAAACCAAAAATGTGGAATCACAACTCCTATTTCAGTGTGATTAATAGCAGCACCTTCTCAGAGGCTCCACTCTATGAATAACAGAATCCTATGAGGGCATGTTCCACTTTGTTCTATCATCCAGAAGCATAATGTAAATTCACATCGTGCTCCATCGGTACTCCAAAAGAAAATTAGCAAAACACAGGGAGCTCTATTTGATCCATATCTACAAACCAGTTGTAGCAGTTTTCTTCTTCATCAGGAGCAGGTCTTTTTAAAAAGCTTATGGGTCCTAGTTTCCTATTCAAGCCCCAGCCCTCTAAAATTGTGTTGTTGTGTTCCTTCAAGTTGTTTTTGACTTACATTGACCCTAAAGCAAACCTATCATGGGATTTTCTTGGCAAGATTTGTCTGGGTGCCTTTGCCTTCCTGAGGCTGAGAGAGTGTGACTCACCCAAGGTCACCCAGTGAGTTTCCACGGCTGACCAGAGGATTTGAACTGTAGTTGCAGTCCAATGTTCAACCATCACACAATGTTTGCTCATCTAAAGTACTATCCATTACAACAGGCATAATTCACAATGATATTGTTGCAAGACAACTTCATACTCTTCCTGTTCCCTGCGGAAACAGCAGCTAAGCTGAGAGGGAATAGGGAAGCCTAACAGGGTAACACATGACAGTTTTCTCTCCAGTAATGAAAAAGTTCCAATACTTTGACTAAGGGAGCCCTCCCTCCACTACACCAGTGGGACTATAATGGCCAACAGGCAATTGGATAGTGTGACTGCAGTACAAAGATAATATTAATTTGTATGCTCTTAGAAACAGAGGCAATGTTACACTTTTGAACTGCTTGTCTCATCCCAATAAAATGTTTCATCACACTAGGCTAGTTAGTCACGTAATATACTCTGTTGCACTCTTTTGATCTATTTGTCACCTCCAGATTAATTATGTAAACATAAAAACACCAGGAAGGCAGTCAGCTACAGGATCAATAAAGCACTCACCCATTGCTACACCATAAAACAAGCTCATAGAGAGCTAAAGCTGCATTATCAAAGTAATCGCTAATTATTACTATGTGGCAGAACTCAGCACAGTAAACCGCATACCTTGATACCATACTGGATTGGTGACCCAAAGATTTGGTGTTTTTTGTTCAAGGTATGAAGAAAATTGTTTTTATCCATGTTCTAAAATCATCATTTTCCATGAGGTCTAAAAGCCATAGCTGGTAAACCAGAGCTACATATGCTGGAAAACATGGTGAGAAATTGATTAGTTAGACTACTGCTTACAGCAAATCAATTTCGAAACTTCTATGTAATCAACAAATAAAACAAGCAACCAACCAAAAACCCAAAACCCTCTCCTCCTTTCAAACACAAAACTAACACATCAAGGAGAGTGCTGAGCTCTGCACACAGACACAGATACACAGGCAAACACACTGCCCATGATATATTGTTCCCCTTGTAGGGAAAGTACAATTCTTAAAGATCTAAGGACCATTCAGCAATGTCATCTTTCACCTGCAGACTGACATGCTGTGGTACATTGTGCCACTCATTTTTCATCTAAGAGCTGAAGTGAGACTCTTAACCTTACCACACTGGATTATGCGTGAGCATATGTCTGTGCATGGGGCAGCTGGGTTTGACATTGTTATGTTTAAATTTCATTTTCTCCATGCAAACAAGTTTTCTGTTGCCAAACAGGATGATCAGAGATAGGAATATGCTAAATGTTCCTCTCAGATATGGGGTTTTGTTACATGTACAACATGTTTTAAATGTGGGAAACATTACGCCTTCCAGGACTTCTTAAAAAAATCAAATGATTAGACTCTTTAAAGTTCTAAACATAGATTTACAAGTTAGTTAAAAACTATGAAGTTCTCAAAATAGCTGGTGTTGGTACAAACAGTACCAATATTATGATGCTCTGTTTAATCACTGTTTTGTTCTTGGTTGTAGGGGGAAGTAATAGGGACTAATCAACTGCCACACTCTACCTCTTGGGTTTTATTTTGAAGCCACTCTGGGTCATACAATGATTCCCCCATATCTGCAGGGGATATATTTCAAGACTCCCTGTGGAAACCTGAAACTGCAGATATACTGAACCCTATAGTACATAGTACCTTGTGAAACTAGAGGGATACTTCCAGTGATAACAGAGCCATTGAAAATGTCCTGCAGCAGTGTTGGTGGGTATTCAAAGGCTTGTAATGGGTTTTGCACAGTGTATGTTTATCTTTAGTATCAGGTCTTTTACATGATTTTATACAGTTTAAATAAGGGGGGGGGGTTTCCCATGACAGACAATGTAATTAAAAAAACACTTTTGTATTATCAAACTTTAGTTGCGCTTTATTTTAGCCTTTGCTATAAGCCATCTTAGGTCCAGAAAAGCCTCTAGATGCTAGAAGGAACAGCTAGCTCTTTCAGACATGCTTCCTCCCACCCCTCCAGCAGGCCTGTTTTTGGCCCAGGAAAACTTTTTATCAAAATTGGAAGTGATTTGTTTTTGCTGGCCAAAAATGGGGGAAATTGGAGACTGTATGCCATCCATGGGCTGCTATTAGCCCACCCTACACTAGAGAAATCCTGAATTACTTAAGAGGTTTCATTTCAGACACTACCATCCCATTTCTTAATCCACACAGAAACCAAACAAAGTCAGCAAAACAGAACCAGACCAAGTCAAGGGGTGGGGGGAGTGCAGGACCATGATTCCATAAATAAAGTTGGAAGGCTAGACTAGCTTCCTAGCCAGCCATAAATTGACTCAGAGCTTTTCACCCTAGGTATGGCTGCTTCCTCTCTCCCTATCTGCTCACAGTTTAAAAGCCTTTCTTTTTGTCATGCGACATGGAGCATCAAGCTATTTTTCAACTACGCAGTAAATCGATTCTTTCCACTGTTGTAAGAAATAATGCCAAAAATCTTGTGTTGCCATTTTAAAAAAGAAAGCAAAGAAAACCAGAACAGATAGGCTTCAGAAAGCATTTGATCTCAAATTAGAGCAATATGTACTAATGTTTGTGTAGTTTCAGCTCTAGATTCAGACAAGCAGAATAAAACTTTCGCTACATTATTCATTGCAAAAGAAAATGATAAGATCACACAATGCATGAAACAGAAGAACAGGTTGCTTACCTGTAACTGTGGTTCTTCGAGTGGTCATCTGTGCCATCATACACTAGGAGCTTTAGCGCCTGCGCGGTAGCGTTCGGAAACTTCTAGAGCTTGTTCGCTTGGCGGGAACCCCTCCCCCACGCCGGTACTGCGCATGCTCCTCCCGCCGAGCAACGGTCTCTCCTCAGTTCTGTCGTCCGCCGTAGAACCTACAGGGACCTGAGAAAGAGGGGAGGAAGGGCGGGTGTGTATGATGGCACAGATGACCACTCGAAGAACCACAGTTACAGGTAAGCAACCTGTTCTTCTTCTTCGTGGTCTCTGTGCCTTCATACACTAGGAGACTGTGTAGCTTACCGGTCGGACGGCGGGTCAGGTCCTACAGCACGGAAGCCAACACCTCACGTCCAAACCGGGCATCTCTGCGCGACCGGCAGTCGAGCCTGTAGTGGTGCACGAAGGTCGATGGTTGGGACCAGGTCGCCACACGGCAGAGTTCATGCAGGTCAACTCCTCGCAGGAGGGCCGCAGAAGTAGCCACCGCTCTGGTGGAGTGGGCTCGAAGCAGGACTGGCGGAGGCTTCCTCGCGAGCTCATACGCCAGTTGAATAGTCCGTACCACCCACTTGGAGAAGCGCTGGGTGGACACTTTAAGGCCCTTCCGACGTCGCCCATAGCAAACGAAGAGATGCGGCGTCTGTCGGAAGGAAGCAGTCCTGTCCATGTAGAAGGCCACGGCCCGACGCACGTCCAGGGAGTGGAGGGACCGCTCCAACGGTGTCGTCCGGTTCGGGAAGAAGGCAGGCAGGATGATGTCCTGGTTGAGATGGAAACTGGACACCACCTTAGGCAGGAACGAGATGTCAGGTCTCAGGACCACCTTGTCTCTGTGGAAGACCGTGAAGGGCTCATCGGATCGAAGAGCTGTGATCTCACCCGCTCGCCTCGCTGAGGTCACCGCTACCAAGAAGGCAGTTTTCATGGTCAGGAGCCTATCCTCCGAGGTCGCCATCGGCTCGAAGGGCGGCTTTGTCAGCTGCGAGAGCACCAGCGAGAGGGACCACGGCGGTAGCGGCGGCGATACCGGCGGGTAGAGATGATGAAGTCCTTTCAGGAACCGCTTAACGGTATCGTTCCTGAAGAAGGCCGAGACAGCAGATCGTGGCGGTTGGTATGCCACGATCGCGGAGAGATACACCTTCAGGGATGGAAACGCCAGAACCTGTTGCCGGAGGTGCAGGAGGAAATGCAGGACGGTAGAGAGCCCCGCGGGCGATACCGGCTCACTCCTCTCGTTAGCGAAGGTCAGGAAGCGCCGCCATTTATATTGATAGTTGCGACGGGTGGATTCCTTCCTGGCCGCGACGAGGACGGTACCGAGCACGGGATCATCTAGTGCGATATCCTCCAGGCATGGAGGGCCAGGCGTGGCAGGTCCGGATGGAGGACTCGGCCGCCGGAGTGGGAGAGCAGGTCCGGTGTCGGTGGCAACCGGAGCAGGTCGTCTCGTGCAGCTTGTAGCAGGGGTGCGAACCAATGTTGCCTCGGCCAGTACGGGGCTACCAGGATTGCGTCGGCTCGGTCGGCGAGGATCTTCGATATCGTCCGGCCGAGCAGCGGGAACGGCGGGAACGCGTAGAGGAGTTCCCCGGTCCACGGAAACTGGAAAGCGTCCCCGATGGAGGCACGATCGTGGCCCGCTCTGGAACAGAATCGGTGACACTTCGCGTTTTCCCTGGTCGCGAAGAGGTCGATCGATGGTTCGCCCCAGCGGTCCCGAATCAGTCTGAACGCCTCTCCGGAGAGAGACCATTCGTGATGGGATGAGGTGTCCCTGCTGAGGGCGTCTGCCGTGGTGTTCTCCTGCCCGGCCAGGTGAACTGCCACGGGATGCGTATGCAGGCGAATGCACCATTCCCACAAGTCGAGTGCAATGTTGAGCAGGGTTGTGGAGTGAGTCCCTCCTTGTCTGTTGATGTAACAGACGGCGGTGGTATTGTCCGTCAGAACCAGGACCGTCCGCCCCGCTACGACGTGGCGGAACGCCCGTAGCGCTTTCAAGACGGCGAGCAGCTCCAGCGCGTTGATATGGAGAGCGGTCTCGTCGTCGGTCCATCTGTCGCGGACTCTGAGATCGCCGCAGTGGGCACCCCATCCATACAGGGAGGCGTCGGTCGTTACCGTCACCTTCGGTGTCGGCTGTTGGAAAGGCATCCCTGACATGAGATTGCATCGCGACTGCCACCATCGGAGGGATGAGCGGACGTCTTCCGGCAGCTGCAGTCGGAGTGTCTGTTCGTCTCGCAGGGGGTCGAATATGCGGACGAACCAGTGTTGAAGAGGTCTCGCTCTCAGCCTGGCGAGATATGTCACAGCGGTCGTCGCAGCCATGTAGCCCAAGAGCTGCTGGACGCTTCTCGCAGATAACGTCGGGGCCGTACGAGCGTGAGCGGCGGCCCGGATCAGGGTTTGGGCTCGAGACTCTGGTAGGTACGCCCTGGCGGAGGTCGAGTCGAGCGTCGCCCCGATGAAGTCCAAGATCCTCGCCGGCTCGAGGTGGGACTTCTTCGGATTCACCCGTAGACCAAGGCGGGTCAGGAGTGACAACGTCATGTGGACGTCGTGGTAAAGTCTCTGTTTGCAGGACGCCACCAACAGCCAATCGTCGAGGTAAGGGAAGACAGAAGCACCCTTCGTCCGCAGGAAGGATACCACCGGGGCCATGCACTTGGTGAAGACCCTTGGGGCAGTCGAGAGTCCGAACGGCAGCACCTTGTACTGGTAACAGGTGTCGTCGACCGCGAAGCGGAGGTACCGTCTGTGCTGCGGGCGAATGGCGATATGGAAGTATGCGTCTCGGAGATCGATGGAGGCGAACCAGTCCCCTCGATGTAGGAAGGGCAGGATCGACGGTATCGTGACCATCTTGAACCTTTTGGGGCGGATGTAGTAGTTCACCCCTCTGAGGTCTAGGATCGGCCGGAGGGTACCGTCGGCTTTCGGTACCGTGAAGTACCTGGAGAAGAAGCCGGTGGTCTTGGCTTCTTGTGGGAGCTGCTCGATCGCCCCTTTCTGGAGGAGGGACTGGATCTCTTCCAGGAGGGCCGGACTCGACGGCGTGGAATAGTAAGCGCCTCGAGGAGGAATATCGAGAAACTCGATGGCGTAGCCAAGACGGACGATGGAAAGCACCCAAGAGTCCGTAGTGACACATTGCCACTCCGCGAGATGTCGAGCCAGAGTCGGTCGGTCTCCGAGCGCTGATGGTAGGCTGAAGAGTGGGTATTGGTAGGTCCTGCCAGGCACGTCAAAACCGAGACTTTGTCTCGGAGGAGGACTTCTTGGACGAAGCCGGGCGTCGTCTTATCGTGCGTCTGGCCGATGAGCCGGAGGATGGTCTCGACTGTCCAGACTGGGCCGAAGGCTGGAACGACGAGGTGGAAGATCGTCGCCAGGATGGGCGGAAGGTGGAGGCCCTGCGGGCTTGCGTGGCCGGCTGTAGCCCGATCTTCTTGGCGGTCAGCCTCGCCTTCACGAGATTGTCCAAAGCTTCTTCGGTGGACGAATTGAATAGGCCCTCACCGTCGAAGGGGAGATCTTCAATCCTCCTTCTGGTGTCCTCCTGGATGTCGGCCGGCCGCAGCCAAGCATGGCGGCGCAGGCCGATGGATCCCGCCATGACCCGGGAGGCAATCTCCACTGCGTGCCTGGAGGAGGCCATCTGCTGCCGAGCGATGGAGATGGCCTCGTTGAAGATCACGGAGGAGGTTTGGCGGATGTCCTCCGGTACCGCCTCCATCGCCGGTTGCAGGCAATCGAGCACCTTTTTCAGGTATGCCGCGAGGCAAGCCTGAGTGTTGGACAGCCTGATCTGCAAGGAGGCGGCGGAATAGAACCTTCTTGCATAGGCGTCCAACTTCCTGCCCTCTTTGTCCGGCGGGGTGGTGTGTTGCCTGCCGGAGCCTTTTGTCTGTGCCGACTCGACCACCACAGAGTTCGGTGCAGGGTGATTAAAGAGATAACCGGCGTTATCCTTCTGCACCCTGTAGAGGTGTTCCAGCCGCTGCGGTATCGGCTGAGCCGAGGCCGGCCTATCCCAGGCGGCCTTCACCAGTCTGGATACCCGGGGCAGGAGAGGCAGCGGGGCCGTGGCAGGTTGCTTCCCTTCAAAGACGGAGAAGACTGGGTCGTCGTCCTCCGGCTCCGCATCGCCGATCTTCAGGCCGAGGGTAGTAGCCATGCGGAGCAGCATCGCAGAGAACTGGTGGACGTCCTCTGGAGCAGAATCTGGGATCGGGTCCCCGAATCCCAGCGGAAGAGACTCCTGGGAGGCCGCCTCAGACACCTCTGATTCCGCACTCGAGTCGTACGACTCTGAGGTCGGTGAGTCCTCTCGCCGCTCGCTTTCCGGCTCCTTCACAGTCGCCACAGGTGTTGCCTTCCTAGGCTTCTCTGCAGCCGGGGCGGTAGTAGTAGCAGCGTCCCGCTTGGGCTGGCTGACCACTGACTTCACCTTCTTAGTGGTGACAGGGGTAGTCTGGCAGGCTGACGTCGTCGTAGCCCGCTCAGTCACCACCGACTCCGTAGGGCGCGTCGCCGTTGCCGTGACCCTAGGAGGTGGCGATATCGCCCGATACCGAGGTGAAGGCTCCCTCGCCCTATGATATCGGGGAGAGGGAGAGCGGCTGAAGGAGCGGCGGTCCGACGGAGATCGGCTTCGGTGTCGACGGTACCGAGCCTCGTCCCCTCTAGGCGAGCGCGATTCGTGCTGTCGACGAGGTGACCGGGACCTCTGGAAGGTCTCCCAGCGACTCGGGCCACGATGGTACCGATCCCGGTACGATGGCGAATGTGACCGATAAGAGGCCGGGCGCTGTCTCCATTCAGATTCCCTCGCGTACCTGGCCACGTAGGACGCCGAGGTGTATCTGGAGGCAGACGAGCGAGGTTGTTCCTCTCTTGTCTCCCTAGGAGGCGGCGAGGCCACCGGACGCTCGGAAGAGCGGGACCGGGACCGGAAGGAGGTCGAACGCCGCTCCGGAGAAGCAGAGGGCTCTCTCTGCTGCAGGTCGGCCGACCTGCGACGGCTAGGAGGGCGGTGGCGCTCCTCCACCAGGGTTGGAGGGTCTGCCACAGGCGAGTCCGGGCGCTGTTGGGGAACGTCCTCGATCTCATCCTCCGAGAGATCGACGGACTCGCCTCGCCCTTTGGAAGGCTGCTGAGTAGGAGGAGGAGTAGGAGGTTGAACGTCCCCAGCCGGGGAGCACTTCTTCTCCTTCTTCTCCTCCTTCTCCTTGCCCTTGCCTCCGTCCGGAGCAGGGCGCTTTTTAGCAGGCGTCTCCGTCAGGGGAGCCTCAGCCTTCCTCGCCGTCGAGGATCCTTTCGCTGACTTGGCAGCCGCCGACAGCTTCGGGATCCTCGGTAACGCCGAGATCGGCGTTTCGCCGGTACCGAGCCCGATACCGACGAGGTGGACGGAACGGCAGCCGCCGATACCGTCGATGGCGTGGTCGTCTTCTTGTCGGCCATCTTGGAAGTGGAGGTCTCGTCTATCGCCCGCAGAGACTGTTCCCAACAATAAGACTTAAGTCTCGCGGACCGGTTGCGGAGAGTTTGGGGAGTAAAATCCCAGCAAATTGGGCAAGTCCGAATGTTGTGGGACTCACCCAAACAGAAAAGACACTCCTTGTGGCCATCGTTGAGGGCAACTTTGCGCCCGCAGGACACGCACTTCTTGAAGAGCGCGGACATAAGACGAAGAACGTCAAACTGTGAAAATCCGATAAGACCAAAAACCGAAGGGGGAGTCCGAAAGAGAGGTCAGAGACAGTCCAAAAGTCCGTAAAACCGTGAAAACAGCAAGCCAAGCACAAAAGTGAGAGGAACAAACCAAAGAACCTTCCGTACGCGACGGCGGACGAGAAAGAACTGAGGAGAGACCGTTGCTCGGCGGGAGGAGCATGCGCAGTACCGGTGTGGGGGAGGGGTTCCCGCCAAGCGAACAAGCTCTAGAAGTTTCCGAACGCTACCGCGCAGGCGCTAAAGCTCCTAGTGTATGAAGGCACAGAGACCACGAAGAAGAACTGCAGATACAGGTTAAACCAAAGTAGTGGTCTCTGGACCAGTGCCAGCTCTAGAGCCATTGGCTGCTGGACACTGGCAAATTTCCAGGAAAGGAAGAAACAATGATACCCAATGGACATAAATATTGCCAGCCTCTGGTACATTTGGGAAAAAAAATGCTAGTCCCTGATATCAGGAAAGCCTGAAAAGCACTGGGTTAAAATATCTCAATTATAAAAGGGAAGTGAGCAGGCATGGGGATGCAATTTATGCACAAAACCAGGTGGACAGGGTCAGCACTATCTATCATGCTATTTAAACAACAACCCATTGTACATTTTAAAGTATATTGCATTGCACTGCACGTTTTAATTTGTAAGCTATCTTGAGTCCCAGTTTTGGTGAAATGGCAGGGTTGTAACAACAACAAAAATAACGGCAATTCCTCTTCCTCCTCCTCCTCCCTACATCCCCAGTCCACCATTTTCTCCCACCCCAACTCACTCCTTTTTCCCAGTTATTTTTCTTGAGACTGGAGTGGCACTAGAGTGCTATGGAGAAGAGTAAGCTTGGAAGGATCTACTATGGAGGACACCTGAAGAAGAGGCCCATAAATCTCAGGCATCAACTGGGCAACCTAGTTGAACATTCAATTGTGCCTCCTTTGCTTTGCATGGCACTGGGCAGACCTAGGATTTAATATACCAGCCCATGAATGCCATGCGTAATCTCACACACAGAAGACCAGGAGTGTTATATATGTACTGATCTTTCAACCATAGCTCATAAAATGGGAATAGGAACAAATGGGATTGTGTGTTTCCTTCCCCTCTGTTTTGCACATATTCCCCCCATAGCTTGTTTCAACCACAGCACTATATCTACACCATTACTGTGATTAATTGCAGCTTCAGTCACCCTCCTAATCAGTTCCAAAAATGACTTTGCGAACTCTAATTATAACAGATCCTGGTTTAATGTTAACTATGGTTAGTTCCAATGCAAACTTGAATTGCTAAGATGGAAACCGAATCCAGAAACAGGAGGAAAAATGCATGGGAGGAGAGAAAAAGAGAGATGCCGCAAGCAGGCCTATACTCTTAAAAAAATGTTTAAAAGATGAGGTCAGTATTAAGAGACCACCTCTGGGCTAAGAGCTTGGAAAAGCATTTTTGTTCCCCCGACTATAGTTCCCAGAATACTCCAGCCAGTACGGTCAAGCTGGTTGGAGAATTCTGTAATACTGCACCCCCCACTTAAAAGCTGTCGTAAGCTCAGAGTCTGAGGCCCACAGCCTCCCAGCCCAATGCTCCACATCCTTGATGATGGTCCATTTTCTTACAGTTACAGCACACACCATTGTATTTCACGTGCCTGCTACATGTAGCTGCTTATCCTTGACAGTCAGCTCTAAGGAGCTGTCATACAATGCAATTGACAGCTTTCAGCTATGCTGGTTCAGACAAATAACCCCAGCTGAAAATGAACTTGTGCTAAACATGACTTCTCAAACGTGCATCTGGGCAAGAGCTAACGCATTTTCAGACGGCAGGATACTTGCTGCATTTACTCCAGTGTTCTCTCACTCAAAACAGAAGCAACCACTTCCAAACAGTCATTATGAAGCGTACAACACAGTTGTTTCCAATGTTTTTTTCTCCACATTCTTAACCTGCATTTTAAACCAGGGAGGGTGTGTGTGTGGCCTACCAGATGCTGTTAAGACTGTCTCTTATGATTGCTCACCCTTGGCTATGCTGCCTAGGACTGAAGAGGAGTGCAATCCAGCAGCATGCAGAGAGTCACATATTCTGTACCCCCAATTTAAAGTCTCTGGGTTAGATATGAATCTGGAAAAATACCTCAGCATAAATGTCAAATGAAATGAGGGAAGAAAAACATAATCGGAAGTGATGCAGACATAGCACACAGTTGCAGTGTTCCAAACTAGGGCTTGACTCAAATAATAGCATGGAATGCTAAATCACAATATTAAATGTTGACTGCAAATGGGTTTGGAGGAGCAGGGTGGTGGTAGTAAAGGATGAAAACTGTTGTCATCCACTTATGCCAGTGGTGGGAAACTGCTAGAGGTTGGGGGATTGCATTGGCCTTGCATGGGACCTTGGACAACTGCACTGCCAATACACTCACAACTCTGACTTTTCTTTTCTTTTTTGTAAGTAAAGAAGTAAGACCAAAAATTCCACATCCCCTGCTCCAGTTCATTTCAACGCCAACAGGGGCCCTTTTTTAACAACAGGAAATCAGCTGGAGGTCCAGTTCCAGTTCTGGATGATTTCCTGTTATAAAGAAATCCTTGCCTGGGCCTAAAATGGCCCTGGGGACCCACCTGAAAATATGGTAAAATTCCTCTCATGAGGGTCATTTTTTGCAAAACAGGGTGCCAGGGGACACACTTTCCCCCACTTCTCACTTACGCAGTCTTGCCCTCACTGTCATGCTTGGTGGCACTGGCTCCCTTTTTGCCCAGTAGTGATGCCACTTTCTCCGCATCTCCATTTTCCACAGCTTGGAGCAAGCGGTCGTCATTCTTGTTCCACTCATTTGCCTGCAGGAGAAGAAAGAAAACATCAGAACAAAACACACCAATGTGTGCATTTCATTTCTTGAAACAGTTCAGACCTTTCCTGTCTTGCAAAGAAATCCATGCTCTCTCCCATCCTAGTAATTGTTCTGAGATTCTTTTTGGGTGCATCCAGAATGCACAAGGTTCTGAATGGAGCAGAACCACTGTATGTCACAAAGTGTCTGTCCTGCATCAGGTCAAAATCTTAGGAGGACAAACTTACCACAGCGCAAGCAGTTTGACATGTTTGCCACTTGTGCAACAAAGCATCCTGGACCTCACTGTGCAAATCAAAGTCCTTTCTTTGGCAATAACTATATGTACAATGCACAATGATGTGATGCAGTATCTCTACACCAGCACGATTTTCTGCTCTCCCTCTGTTACCCCAGACTTCTTCTGCTTGTTATGTTTTATCACTAACGGACACTGATTCAGAAGAGGTTACACCCACTCCGATTGGACCTTCCATTGTTTGTGCTCTGCCCCATCCTCATCTTGCACTACTTTGTCTTTGCCCCCACCTTCCAATGTTTGCAGCTCTCTCTTCACTGGGACAGCCATCTTCAACCCTATGCCCTCCAGATCTTTTTCTGCCTTGTGTAGCAGAGTGAAGAAGAAATAGCTGGAAACAATCATTTGGAAAGAGACTTCATACACACTCATGTCTATGACATGCTGGCTCATGTGGAAAACAGAAAGGGTGGGAATCCATCGGCTTAAAAGTATCTTCACTCCACCAAAACCAAACAGAAAACCCCACTGAAACTACAGACTACACAAAAAAGAAAGAAATGTGTGCCTTAGTGCCTCCATTCCAAGCTGGTTGGCTGTAAACAGAAGGTACAGCAATTCTTTCGTATGAGTAGAATTCATAAATATTGACATACACTAGCATTTCTACTGCCATAACATCAAACAAGACAAGGCTGTTTGAAAGCTTGAGCTAACCTTTCTAGGGAAGGGAGTTCCCTTCAGTACTAATTAACTGCAAATACGGTTGCAACTGCAAGCCAAATCTGTGTATTAGCTGTAGAAACCAAACCATAATTTTTGAAGGGGAAAAAAAAAAAAGAACCAAGCTGCCACAGGCCAGCTGCTGAAGTTCAATGTGATTTCAGGCTCCAACTGCAAGTCCTGCTCTAGCTAGTGGTTTTCAAGTGGTTTTGCAGAGTTCACTTCCCAGAACCTCCAGTCAACTTGGCCAGTACTCAGGATTCTGGGAGCTAAAGTTCCAAACACCTAGAAGATCCAGGTTTGAGAACCACTGCTTTAGTGGATAGTCCTCTGCTGGAATTGAGACTGAAAAGAATCAGAGAGCCCTTTGATTCAGCCCACACATCTGATCCATCATGGACATGCTTGCTAGGGTCTGAATATGCTGGTTCCAAACTTTCAGCACTGTGTGCAGACACTGAAAGAAAAGAAGGTTCTGGTTTCTTATTTTATGATAGCCCTTGGAAATATTAAGAAATTTCAAACCATACGGTTGTCCCTATTTTCTTATTTCAGTCTTGCTCAATCTATTTTTTTTTTCACTAGAAGCTCATTGTGACAAAGTTATTTTGGTGTGACTATTTGTGTGGGAGAGGCTCATGGCTAAGAGAAAAAGTTATATAAAACCAAGTACCCATGGGTATTTTGATTCCTCTGGTGAGAGTTTAGCAAGGAGCTAGGGAGTAAAGTCTCTCAGTCAACCAGAGTGTCCCCGTTTTGGGAGGTTCAGTTCTCACTGGAAGCCTAGTGAGAGGCAGAAGAACAATTAAACCCTAGTAGGATCCGGTCAGAGACTATGACCTAGATTGCAGGTTAGACTTTTGGTGTGAGTTTAGCCAAAATGCTGTTGTATGATAATTGTGCCTTTCATGAAAGTCTAAACATATAATTGATCTGTTTCTGAGCAGCGAGTTAATTCTTAGCACTGTCTGAAGACTGCACTGAACAAATCTATCAACACTGAACTGCTTGTGAACTCTGATACGTTATCTCATTCTTATTGTTATCTTAACAAATGTTACACTTTATCATTGTAAATACTGTCCCAGCTTGAGTTGTCTATAGCAATGAGTAGCATAGAAAAAAACTACCATAAAATTATTAAGTGGTTCCAAATAAACATTGAATACCCTTGTCATTTTTAAAAAAGGTGGTCTTATGGGGGAAGACAGAGCTATGTGGTAAGGTCTTATGAGACTGGAAATTGCCACATCAATCTGGGAGAAGTATAAGGGCCTGTCACACTCATGATCCACAACTATAGGCTTTTGCAAAATAATATATTTAAAACTCAAAATGATCTCAAAGTTCTTCTACATAAAAATCTACACTGGGTTACTTTTGAGCTTTCTTCATTAGAGCAGCAAAATTCTGGAGGGGAATACTGTTAGGACTAACATTAAACAGAGAGTGAGAAATCCTTGCTGGCTGACTGCACATTATCTGAGATCTATTCAAAGATCCAGATCTACTTCCTGCTCATACTTGCTTCACTTAATGACAGTTTCTGGCAGGAGTCAGTCTCTCTCTCTCTGGTTTTGATCTCCTGATTTGTGCAATGGAACAAGCAGAATCATAGTGAACTGAAATAATGTTGCAGGTGTTTATTTTTTCATGCTGTCATCCTAGCACTCTATAGTTATCATGATGAATGCTTTGTCTATCTTTTCCTGTGACTGTTGCATATTTCAACATTTAAATATAGATGAGGGACTGTAAGTTAAACTAAAGCATAGTTTCAAAATTATGGTTATTCCTATCCATATCCACAAGAGACCAAGTCCCATATTACAATAATGTGATTTAGGCCACATCTGGAAATTAACATTAAAGACACAGCAATCAAACACCTTTGGAGATATAAGGCTAAGCCTCAATCAAGAGTTTCACCCTTAAGGGGCCACCTAACTGTTCAAAAATATTTGTCCAACTTAATCATTCATGAACTAAGTTTACAATACTCCTGCATATTTTATATCCCAAAGTATTCACTTATTAGGACTCAAGGAAGAAAGCCCTTTATTAACTAGAGAAGAGGGAACAGCCTTCACGAGGCTCACTGATTACAGCTGAATACACTGCCAATTGACCAATGTGAATTTGAAAACTGGAGCTTACAAATGAGTGCAGATAAGGATGCCAAGCCCTCATGGCAAAAAAACAGGTCTTGTTACCTTACACCTCAGCTAAGCTGACATTTGACAGCCATTTATCAATGGACTTTGCTTCCTTCAACATGAGTGGAATTCGGGAGCAAAAGAATGTAGCAATGGTATCAGGAGCAGCACTGAAATACATTCCAGACATTCTTCAACTCCGGTATTGTGCTATTTTTTAAAGTGCTTTTTTGGTGGGGGGGTAAATTATGTAAATTGTGATGTTGTGTCTGACCATAATCTCAGAATTAAAACTCTATAGTTCTGAATGAATTTTTCTTGTTATTACTGCATAGGAAGCTAAGTCAAGCCACTGGTCTATCTAGTTTGCAGTTTTCTATGCTGCTCTCTAGGATTTCAGATAGGTGTCTTAGCCAGCTTTTCCTAGGAATGACAGGGACTAAACTTGGAACTATCTTCATACACTCAGGTACTCTGTCAAGCAAAATGTGTCTGCTAAAATTGTCCATACATGCATCCTAGGAGGTCACCAAACTATCTCAATGTTTTTATTTAAGGGACCAATGTGGCTATGAGACTGAGCAGAGGGGATTCAGCATTCTCTCTGTTCCCATCCCCAGAAAATAGTTGGTCTAGGTCCATTTTGCAAGGAACCTAGTGTAAATCTTAAAGTAAAATTTTAAGAACTGCAGGTGCTACAAGTCAAAAATTTTCCTTCATTCAGATCAGAACTGAAACTTCAACTTCCACACAGGCAATACTGGATGAATGTCCTAGTTTCTTAGAATCATAAAGTTGGAAGAGACCACAACAACCTTCGAGTCCAACCCCTACCATGCAGAAACACACACTCAAAACACTCCCAGCAAGTGGTCATCCAGACCCTGTTTAAAAACTTCCAAAGAAGGTGATTCCACCACACTTTGAGGCAGCATATTCCACTGTGGAACAGCTGTTAGTTGAAATCTCTTTTCCTATAGTCTGAATCCCTTGCTCTGTGCCTTAGTCTCTGGAGCAGCAGAAAACAAGCTTGCTCCGTCTTCAACATGACCTCCTTTTATATTTTTGAACATGGTTATCATGTCACCTCTTAACCTTCTTTTCATCAGGCTAAACATACCTGGCTCCCTAAGCTACTCCTCATAAGGGCATGGTTTTCAGACCCTTCACCATTTTGGTCACCCTCCTCTGGACAGGCTCCAGTTTGTCAATATTCTTCTTGAATTGAATTGTGGTGCAAATCAAATCCTACACCATTTGTTACAATGCGCATTCCATTTTATGCTAAAAGTCAGCAACATTAAAGGAACTGGAAAAGAGTATCTCCTTAAGACATGTTCTGTTGAGCTGTAATTTGAAATGTTTTGATGGCAGGTTCAACTATTCCACACACACCCTGCTGCCAACTCTAGAAAGAAAACAACCGGGTATATGTGAAAGTCCTGATTCAAATCAATCCACCCTGATCTGATGAAAGCCAAACAGTCCCGGTCATGCCATCACGCCTATTAGCATTTACATGACATTTTAGATTTGCAGATAAGAAGAAAAACTGCATAAATATTTGATTAACTAGTGGCACTGTTAATTTATTACTAACAAGCATTTCAGCCACGGAACTAACTCGCTGGGCGACCTTGGATCTCCTCATAGCTTATCTCACAGGTTTGCTGTGAGGATAAAGCAGACAGGAGGAGGGGGCATGTATGTCATTTTAATTTACTGGTGAACAGAGACAGAGGGTGAAAAATTTTCAAGAAAGTATCCATTTTCCTCACAATACAGGCACCTATGTTCATACTGAGCAGTTTCACTGCAATCAATCATGTTAAAAGGGCTACATATAGGGCACAAGCTTCTATAGGTTATTCTTCTAAGGACAGAAGCACCGATAAACTCTAGTGCTCAGCTACTCACAGCCGAACTGAAAAATAACATAAACAACATCTTCCTGTGCACAATGCAATTGGCTTCTGGTTGGACCTAAACCAGACTCGCATTTGTCCTTTAGCGAAACAGAATGTTCAACTAGTTGTACTGAATCAGATTTTTTAAAAAATTAAAATAATCCTAGTGAGTAGCGTACAGTAATGAGTGAGTCCAAAAGTACTACAGTTATACCTCAGCAAAAGAAAGTGATATTGTTGATAAACAATATATTAGGTCTACACCTAATATATTGCTTATCAATAGTATAACTTTCTTTTAAACATTCTCTTTAAGTGTTCGTGTGCCTTCAGTTGCTTGTTGACCTATAGCAATCCCATGAATTCCACAGGGTCCTTTTTCTTAGGCAAGGAATATTCAGAGGTGGTTTTGTCTGTTCCTTCCTCTGAAATATAGTCCATAGCACCTGGTATTTACTGACAGTCTTCCATACAAGTACTAACCAGGGCTGACCCTGCTTAGTTTCTAAGATAAAAAGGATCTGCTTTCTGCAGGGTATTTAGGCAGGGGTCTTTTTAGGTATATGGCTTTAAAAACACATATATGTCTCACTTTACAAAGTCTCTGACAGCGAAGCCCCTTTTTAAGCTTGCTCAAGTCCCTTTCCTCCTTGTCCTCTGATTAGCTGAAAGTTTCCTAGCAGCACTGACACTGAGAAGATGATGAAGAATGGAGAAACACAGCCTTCTCGTGTCAGGTTGCAGCAGCAAGTCTGCAATACACAATCCAGTAAAGCTTGAGCTGCGAAATAATGATATTCAGCTGTAACTAGTCTTATTGTAACCTGTGTATGCCTGTTTATAACAGGCAAGGTAAATAGCAGCTGACTGCAGAATCCCTTACTCAGTAAGAATGAATAGCAAACCAGGAGAAAAAAAGGCAAGCACAGATAAGCCTGCCTCACCAGATACACCCAGCATGTTTTAAAAAAGCCTAGAACTATATATTTGGTCACCAAAATAGAAATCTTAAGAAAAGTGGAGGCTGGTGAACGCATTTTGGAAGATGTCATAAAGTGGCATGTAGAAGGTTCAAGGAGAGCCAGGGCAGTGTAAAGGTTTGAGTGTTTATGGATTAAGACACTGGGAACTGAGGGTTCAAAACCTCACTGAATCATGGAAACCAATGGTCACGGTGACCTTTCACAACTCACAATCTCTCAGCCTCAGAAGAAGCAAAGGGCAAACCACCTCTGAAGAAATTCTGCTAAGAAAACCCTGAGATAAGGTCACTGTAACTCAGAAATCACTTGAAGGCACGCAACAACAAGAACAATGTTCAAAAGTTTTTATCTGCTTATGCGAGGCTTACCTGACCTGATTGTTTCATTTTACGCATACATATTATTAGTTTTGAATAAAAAGTTCGCTGAAAAAAAGGTGTTTCTTTTGTGTGGTACAGGAAACTATGCTTATTCTTTCCGTATTATTTCTGTTTCTGCTACTTCATTAGTTGTGGTATTTCTGAGGTGCTCTTTCAGTTTTTCTTTACTATAAGGGAAATATACACTATTCTCTTCACATCCTCACAAATATTGCAATAATTTCCATGTAAAGCTCCTATTTAAATGTTATATTCAAACCCATTCAGACTATTAAATCTGATAAGACTATTTCCTATCTGAAAAATTCTGGAAGTTTTTCTAGTACTATATTTCCTGGAAAACCAACACCCCTGTTTGATGAAAGGTGGGATATAAATCTAACTACTGTATATACCTATGCATATGTCTAAAAGTTTTAGTAAAAAATGGACTCCAAAAACTTGGGTCAACTTATCCATGGGTCAATCTTATTTGGTAAGTGGAACAAGTCCTCAAAGTGAAAGGACCAATATTAATCACCTTTATGTCCCACTGGCTGATTTAAATTACATTTAGTCTCTACAACCAATGACACTTGGGTCCAAAAGATGTGATGTTAAACGCATCTTTGTGCACTTATACATAGCAAGCAGTATCCACTGAAGGTGAGAATATTTATCAAGATCACAATGGGGAGCGGGGAGAAATAAGAGTTTGTCTTAACCCTTTCCTTCTCTGCTAGGCTCCTGAGGAAAATCCATCCTCTGAAGCTCCCATTTTTTATGAAATTCTCCAACTCATATCACTGTGGGACTTTATTATTTATTTATTCACCCACTCACCCACCCACCCACCCACCCAGGAGCCTATGAAAATTGGGCTTAAGATGGTTCAACCAGATTAAAAACAAACCATGAATCACCAAGAGATTCTAGGCCTATTTATTTATCTGTTAGATATATTCATCTGTTACATATTTATCTGTTTAGAGAAACAGTTTTATGAAGAACTTATTTTTTTAAAGCATAATAAAGAAACAAAAATAAAGAAACAAGATTCAACCATGGACAATTTAAATCAAGAAACATCTGCTCTGTGATTTGTCTTATACTGAATGCTATAATCTGTTGTAACCTAAAAGGGAGGGAATAGAACGGAGTGGAGAAACATTAGTTTTCTAGCTATTTGGGTCTGTTACTTCTGTAAGTTCCTCCACTCCTGAGCACGACCAATGCTATGGGACAATGGGAGTTGTAGTCTAAAACATCTGAAGAACCAACAGTTCCCTGCCTTTTAATTAAAAGGAATGTAAAGGAAAGGCTCTTTGAAAGATAAATTATGGAAGAAGGGCTGTTTGAAAACAAAGTCTTGTGCTAAAAAACACCACATCCTTCAGTTCTGTTCAAGCTGTTCTTAAATGTTTGTCAGTTAATTAGAACAAGTTTAAAAGCTAAAATTGCAGTTTTAAAGGAGCAACAGATATTAACATTTCTCCATGGAAAAGGTCAAGATTTTATATAAATAAATTAACTGCTGTCAACAAAATGGAGTGTGAGAAGATTTGGGGAAAATAATCTTCCATTTATCTCTCTCTCTCTACATATTTTGTTTGCATGAGAGAATAAGAGGCAGGGCATTATTACTTGTACCTCAGCATTTAGCAGTTATTCTTGAAATTGAGTTTTCCCATCTTAAGCCTCACTGGTTACAGTCAGCATAAAATAAAATGAAATGATAGTAAAATAACTGTAACTCAGGAAATTTCCAACCACGTAGTCGCTGAGAATGACTGAATGGTTACATACAGGCAGGACAAGAGACTCAACCATGTCCTGGTATCAGTTCTTACGAGCTCTAGGTTTCATTACTACAAAGGAGCTTACCAACTCTCATCAAAAGGAAATGAAGCAACATTTCTTTGCCTACATAATACTGCATAATAATACTTTAAAAGCATTCTGCAAATATCAATTGGGTGTAGCAATCAAATATTACCAGGATACGATTGCTCTTACAGCAGCGGTTCTCAACCTGTGGGTCGGGAGCCCTTTGGGGGGGTCTAACGAGCCTTTCACAGGGGTCACCTAAGACCATCGGAAAATACTTATTTCCGATGGTCTTAGTCTCCATTCCTTCCTCGATGGCGGTGCGCAAGCGCAAGCCACGTGCTTGCATTCTTCTGCCCCCTTTGGTGGGAGTGCGTGCGGCCACAGCGTTGCCACAGCAGGAGTGGTGGTGTGCAAGCCCGAGCCACGCACTCACGTCCTCCTGGCCCCCGTTCAGAAGGGACTGAAATCGCTCCCCTTCTCTGCTACCAGGAGAAGCTCCCGTCTGACAGGCCAGCTTGGGGGGGTGGCAGCACGGGGGGCAGGCCCCCTCCTTGCCATGGCCCCTGCCCCACTTGCCACGGCGGGGGCACTGCGGAAGGGCCAGGGGCCCGCAAGGCGGCGCTTTTCCGGGGAGGGCGAGCTGCGCCTGGCGCAAAAGACAAAGGTGCTGGGATTCCTCCCCCAGGCCTTTGCCCGGGGGTGGGATTGTAAATAATAAATAAATACTTTTATGGTTGAGGGTCACCACAACATGAGGAACTGTATTAAAGGGTCGCGGCATTAGGAAGGTTGAGAACCACTGTCTTACAGCCTACTAGTATAGCTAGGGAGATACTCACATTTTTATCAAGGTTCAACAAGAAGCAGTATTTGGTGCAAGAATATTCAGAACAATAAGTTTTCTTCATTTCTTAAAAAAAAAAGCAAGTCATCAAACCTTAGTGCTGTTTGGACAATACCTGATATACTGAAAGTACAGAGATAGGAGAATGGGATGTATTTTCACTCAGTTGCCAGGGCCCAGAATTCAGTTCCTGGACTTGAAATTCACAATACCATGAGTAGTGTGAAAGTTGAGTAATTTGCACAAAATATATAGATACAGATATAGTAATTTGCACAAAATATAAAGATACAGATAAAATTTTCTGCTGCTCCAGAGACCAGGACAAGGAGCAATGGATTCAAGCTGCAGGAAAGGAGATTCCACCTGAACCTCAGGAAGAACTTCCTGATGGACAGGGCTGTCCGGCAGTGGAATATGCTGCCTCAGAGTGTAGTGGAGTCTCCTTCTTTGGAGGTTTTTAAGCAGAGGTTAGATGGACATCTCTCGGGAGTGCTTTGAGGGTGTTCCTGCATGGCAGGGGGTTGGACTGGATGGCCCGTGTGGTCTCTTCCAACTCTACATTTCTATGATTCTATGATACGTTTAATTTATATAGGCTGCAAAACCGAGGTTTCATTGGCATGGATTATTCACAACTGAGGCCATTTCAACACTAGACTGTTATAGCGCGATGATTCCACTTTCAACGTCCTCTGGAATCCTGGGGTTTGCAGTTTTGGGAGGAGCCGGTTGGCCTCTCCCGAAACTGCAAACCCCAGGATTCCAGAGGACGTTGAAAGTGGAATCATCGTGCTATAACAGGCTAGTGCGGAAATGGCTCTAGCCCACTCTGAACAGTTTTCTCAGGACTGTAGGTTTCTTCAGCCACCAAATAAAAGATCTGGTTAATTCCTCATCAAAGCATTACTGGAAAAACATTTTCCCTGTCTTTGGTAAGAGATGTCCAGAATGGACTAGCTATAAAGAGAGCCACATTCAATGGTAAATTTTTGAAGGCATTCCTCATGACAATCCTCACAGTCAAAACTTAAAAGAATCTCAAATGCAGGCAGCTAATTTGATCCCTCCCTCTGTATGGGGAGTGTGGGTGTGTGTGAGAAAGGTAGGGAGAGAGGGAGGGAGAGAGAAAGAGAATTTGGCAGTATAGTACAGCCCTCCCTCCACATTTGCGGGGTTGACCTTCACAAATTTGATTATTTGTGAGGCACGTGCTTGCCTCCTCCCACTGCATTTTCTTCCTCCCATCCTTTACATTCCTCACCCTAGACTTGCCAGGCTGGTCTTTAATATGGAGTTTTTTTCCCTTTTGGATAAACAAAGCCCCCCCCACTACTGAAGGTGTGGCCTCTCTGCCATGTGGTTGCACATTCTGCTGTGTTATTGGCTGCTGATTGGTCAGGCAGTCTCTTTGTGCCTATTCCTCCTTTCTCAAGATGGCTACCAGAAGTAATTAGAACTCCAAAGCTCCCCTTTTGTCTGAGGGGAAAGCACCAGTAAGCCTTTTCGGTTGTCCTTCCCAACTCCCAAGCCTGGGACCAGAGGCAAAGGAATGGGGGAGAAGCTCTGGAGGGGAGTGGTGTTACCCTGTATGTTGGGGGTCCCAGGAGGGGCACCCAAATAACCAAATGAAAACACCAGTTGGGGGAATTTAACTCGAGCCATCTCTCAGCTAAACTAGAGGCAGGGTAACTTTAGCAAGGATCTTTAACCCTATGTATACAGCATTAGGTCAGAGAGCGGCTAGACAAGGTTTTCCAAGTAACAAACAATATTTTATTAAAGACAAGAAACACGCAAGACAAGACATAAACTAACTAACTGAGAAATAGAAACGGAGAGTTTTTCGGGAAGGCCAATATGACACCTGGTCTCGTAGTCCTGGAGAGAAGCGGGGTTCTGGGGAAGAAAGCTCAACGGGGTTCGCTGAGGGGAGTTCCTTCAGACTATTGGCAGCAAGGCGGGATGGAAGTCTAACGTAGTCCGAAGACGTCCCAAAAGTGGGGACCTTTTATAGGGTGGATTTCACCTACAGGCTATGTTATGCTCGGTGAGAACAAAGGAAATTTGGAGCTGGACAAAGGAGTTGGAAAAGGTCAGATTTTGCATGATTGGTTTAGCTCTTAAGACAATAGCGTGGCCAGTTCATTAATAGCTTGACATAAATAAACGGCTTGGCTCTTGGCCGTGCGGCTTTGTGTGTATATGCGCTGAGCAGAGCCAGTTTGCAGGGAGGTTTTTTCCTAAAGCAACGGAGAGGCTTAAGCTGCCTGCCTGAAAGAGATTTGGAATGTATAACCATTAACGGCCGCGCCCTTACGTGCTTGTCCAGGGGACCTCTGCAAACACATGGAGTGGGGTGGCAGAGAAAGGTCAAGCAAAGGCCAAATTATTTGACATCAAAAGGATATCTAGTGCTCTCACCTGACATATCATAACCGTGATAACAGTGGGAGGGGAATTGCAGGGGGGGGAGTTATTTGCGGTTTTACCAATTTCGTGAGGGTTCTGTGGCCTTAACTCTCCCAGTGGAGAGGCTACTGTAGTTAGTATGTTGGGCTTTGACTGGAACAACCTGAAGTTGCATGGGAAAGAGAAAGAAGGTCACAACATTTCCTTAAGCAACTTAACTCTCCCAACTCAAGAATCCCTGAAATTCCTTTTCCCAGAACCAGACAGAAATATTTTATCATGAAAGGAAACCATTCCATAAGTTTTCATCTCCATCAAGTGTAAATCTTCTGTAAAGCTAATAGGTCTGTATTGTCCATTCAAGATCTAGCCAACCCTCCAATTCCCCCATTAAACTCTACCACTAGCATGTCCTTTCTAAAAAAAATGGACAAAGAAGAGTTATAGCCTGTACAATTACTGTGAAGTTTAAACTTGGTATATTTCAGCCATAGAGGGGAGAACATTCTCATTTCTTTGTAGTATAAAGACACACGGAGAACCAGTATGGTGGCAGTGGTTTGAGGGTTGGATTTGGGCTCTGAGAGACCAGAATTAAAATCCTTGCTTGGCCACGGAAACCTACCCATGACTTTGGGCAAGTCACACTGTCTAAACTTCAAAGGAAGGCAACAAACAAACCTCCTCTGAACAAATCTTGTCAAGAAAACCCCATCATAGGGTTGCTTTATGTTCACCATAAGTTGGAAACAACTTGAAGGCAGCATGCAACAACAATAAAGACACATTCTGTTAAAAAAAATAGTAAGCATTCTATTACCGGAAGAAGCACCATTTACTGAGGGATTCCTTCCCCACCAAAAACTGCAAAATTGAGATGTTTACATTTATATACTGCACCACCTAAGATTTAACCTCCACCTTTGCTTTTATGAAGACTGTTGTGTTTTTTGTACTTTTACTCTATGCTGTGTGTTTTGCCTAAGAGATGCTTCTTTGCCCATGCCCTGACTTTAGTCCCCCTCACAACACTTTTCATGCTTTTGTGGCACTTTGAGTTAGTGCTAACAAAAATTTTACCCATCTCAGTATTCTGGGCTTTCTACTCTCTTACAGACCAGCACAGCTAGCTTTGTGGTTGTTGGTCATCACTTCATGCTGACAAATCTCCCCCTTCCCAAAGAAACATACAAGGCACAATTAGGAACTGCAGCAGAAAGGGCAGCACTAATGTACAGCAATACATGCTCTCAGGCCAAGAACGGAAACCGAAGTCTAAATCATTGGCAGCATGCAGCTTGCGTGCTGGAAATATGTCAGGCTGCTTCCCATTGTTCAGCAAACTTGCAAGTCAGCAATAAAATGACCAGTGATTTATCTTCGGTACTCTCAAGAGAAGACAGGAACAATAACCACTGACACATGCAACCCTTTTATCTCAGTAAGTCAGAAGGTAAATAAATCCCTTAAAATATGTTTGTCTGCATGGGGGAAAAAACTTTACCTTAACACTTACATTCTGTATGAGAGAAAGAAAAATTCTCTAAAGACTAAACTCTCTCAGAATCCTCCCCCTCCTTCTAGAAATCCAGTTCTTTCTCTATACAGCACTGTTTTCCACTCTCTCATCCCCAAAAGATTCAGATATAGAACACTCACAACATGCCAAAATCTGCTTAATGCATTTAATGCCACTCAAAGCTGGCACACATCCAATCAGTTGCGCAGAAAATGCTATACATGTGGAAGTGTGCCACAGGCATGAAAAGAGATTCTCCAGTTCTTGTTTAAAAACAGTAAGAACAGGTTGCTTACCTGTAACTGTGGTTCTTTGAGTGGTCATCTGTGCCATCATACACTAGGAGCTTTAGCGTCTGCGCGGTAGCGTTCGGAAACTTCTAGAGCTTGTTCGCTTGGCGGGAACCCCTCCCCCACGCCGGTACTGCGCATGCTCCTCCCGCCGAGCAACGGTCTCTCCTCAGTTCTGTCGTCCGCCGTAGAACCTACAGGGACCTGAGAAAGAGGGGAGGAAGGGCGGGTGTGTATGATGGCACAGATGACCACTCGAAGAACCACAGTTACAGGTAAGCAACCTGTTCTTCTTCTTCGTGGTCTCTGTGCCTTCATACACTAGGAGACTGTGTAGCTTACCGGTCGGATGGCGGGTCAGGTCCTACAGCACGGAAGCCAGCACCTCACGTCCAAACCGGGCATCTCTGCGCGACCGGCAGTCGAGCCTGTAGTGGCGCACGAAGGTCGATGGTTGGGACCAGGTCACCACACGGCAGAGTTCATGCAGGTCAACTCCTCGCAGGAGGGCCGCAGAAGTAGCCACAGCTCTGGTGGAAAGGGCTCGAAGCAGGACTGGCGGAGGCTTCCTTGCGAGGTCATACGCCAGTTGAATAGTCCGTACCACCCACTTGGAGAAGCGCTGGGTGGACACTTTGAGGTCCTTCCGACGTCGCCCATAGCAAACGAAGAGATGCGGCGTCTGTCGGAAGGAGAGCAGTCCTGTCCATGTAGAAGGCCAAGGCCCGACGCACGTCCAGGGAGTGGAGGGACCGCTCCAACGGTGTCGTCGGATTCGGGAAGAAGGCAGGCAGGATGATGTCCTGGTTGAGATGGAAACTGGACACCACCTTAGGCAGGAACAAGATGTCAGGTCTCAGGACCACCTTGTCTCTGTGGAAGACCGTGAAGGGCTCATCGGATCGAAGAGCTGTGATCTCACCCGCTCGCCTCGCTGAGGTCACCGCTACCAGGAAGGCAGTTTTCATGGTCAGGAGCCTGTCATCCGAGGTCGCCATCGGCTCGAAGGGCGGCTTTGTCAGCTGCGAGAGCACCAGCGAGAGGGACCACGGCGGTAGTGGCGGCGATACCGGCGGGTAGAGATGATGAAGTCCTTTCAGGAACCGCTTAACGGTATCGTTCCTGAAGAAGGCCGAGGCAGCAGATCGTGGCGGTTGGTATGCCACGATCGAGGAT
>CAOLHI010004813.1:0-99147 GCA_948474755.1 Ctenosaura bakeri | reverse complement strand
TTAAACAACTTACTCTCCCAGCATGGAAAGATAAGCATTCATCATCTCTCATATGATGGTGAGACTTTATGCCTTAACTGCACATGAACATGTATTTTTATAGACTTTTTTTGCTGCAAGAGATTTACACAGCTACCCATCTAGATACAAAACATGTTTTCTTACTCCTTCCTACCTTCAATAATAGATAGAAGATGATTCAGTCCTCTGAGGCACTGCAGTGTAGTGATCTGAGCATTGAACTACAACTTTGGAGACAAGCTTTGAATCCCTGCTTGGACAGAGAAGCCCACTGAATGATCTTGTGGAAGTCATATTCTCTCAGCCTCAGAGGAAAGCACAGGGGAAACCCCCTCTGAAAAAATCTTGCCAAGAAAATCCTGTGAGGGTTTACCTTAGGGTGACTATAAGTCAGAAGTGACTTGAAGGCACACAACACAACATTGTGAAATGCATGGGGTCACCATAAGTCAACAGGCAACTTGAAGGCATGCACACACACACACTAATTCTCTTTACTTTTATCATTTTTTGTCTTGCACAGCCCTTTGCAACCTTGGTTGTGTCACCACTCCAACCAAGGGGTGGCAAGGATCCTATTCCCAGTTCCAAACAAATGATCAATCATGTTTCCTCAAGAGTATTTAAACAATCCATAGCAGAGGAAAGAAGCAAAACAAAACAGGAACTGCATATATTTTTAAAGACTTTCTAGATTTCTTTGAAATACTAAATCTCTTTTCTCATGTGCTAATAAAAGCCACCACAAAGATACCCTTACAGTAACTGCTGATGCAAACAGACCTATGATGTTCTCCCACTTTCTAATATTTCCTTTACCATACTTGCCTGACTCCATACATCTCTACCCTCTGGGTCTCTTTCTGCTTTCTCTTAGAACAGTGCTTTATGTCTCTTCCCTAATATTCTGGACACAAATCATTTCTGCTCCTAGCTTGCATAAGCCTGTCTTGATTTTTCCTTATTTACTGTAAGACTGAGATGGAATACTGGCCTTGAAGAATAGAAGAACATACCTCCTAACAGATTGATGTCATGTATACTTTTAATTTTTATAGCTTTGAAGACCTCTGTGGAGTGTGAGGGGAAAAGAACAACAATACATTTGCTCATATCTTTTGTCTGAAGTCCAGACTTCTTGAAGAAATATGAAAAATGAATCAAGACAAGCAGCAAATTTCACTTGACAGAACTTGACAGCTATTTCTGTCAGCCTTGTATAGTAAGAGGTAAGATGGGCAGTTTACATGCTCAAACTGCCATGCTTGGCTCTCAGAATGAGTTGTTGTTCATGGGAAATTGCTTCCTATAATTCTGTTACTAAAATAGGAAGTGTCTATCATACCATTCTGAGCAAAGAATAGTGCCTACAGACCTTTTTTCTATGCTAAAAATGATATTGTTTCTTTGTAAACAAACATTTCAGCTAATCTGTCCTGGGGTTCAAGACACTTGCTCCTATGGCTTTACAAACGCTGATTACAACTGTTTGCTTTCAAGTTTGAAAAAGAGTTCTAAGCTCCGAAATAATATCTATGTGTTTAAAGAACTATGAACCAAAGATACTTTGACTCAAATCTGCTCAACTCAATGTTCAGTTATAAAGACCATATGATCATTAAAAAAGGTAGAAGCAGTTTAAACCTCATCCAGATCAAACAACTGAGTGTGTTGCCATTTCAATCTGTCTGTCAGGCCACTGGTGACATCAGCTCTTCCAGCTGGAAGTCTGCACTAAGTCTACAAACGAGTCTGCACTGCACATGTTTGAAGCTGAAACTACAGTAATGGCCAGACTCTCCACACCCTATCTGAAGGTAAGATTTTTTTTTATATCTCTCTTTTCCTCGAAAAACTTAGACTTTTTATGATCCCTCAATGAGGGCTCCTTGATCAGCATACTCTGCACCTAAATAGTAGGGTATTTTTTCCTTTCAGAAAGAAAGCATTTATAATGTCCCTCAGCATCATGTTCCAATCACCTAGCTTAAGAACTAGGGAACAAAAAGGGATCAACTGTTTATAAAAGGTTTAACTCAATCAGAATAAGATTTGGGAGATTTCTTTAATGTTGAAGCCAACACTATCTTGAAGCAGTCTGACATTCTTGGAAACACCCATATTATCTGGTCACATTGGAATCATTCAAGGACATGTGTCTTATGTACATGTTTAACAAGTTCTTCCTCCTCAAGTTACTGAAATCCTTTATAAGCTTATAGTCTTTCCAATAGACGTTTTAAATCAGACGTTGCCAGACCTTGTTCTCTCAGGCCTCAAATGGTAAACTGCAAAACCATAAGCTTTCCAGATTAGGCAGGGACACCAATAAATGGATTAGAAAGTGAAACAGGGATGCCTAATCTTGTCTTGGTTAAGAACCCTAAAAAAAAAATCTAGATGCAGAAACTTCACATGGGACAAAATGAGTCTGCTCAATTATTAGAAAGCAATCGATTATGGGATATACTTCATATCTGAACCCTAGAATCTATATTCTAGTGTGTCTTCCTGCACAATTGACGGTATCAAATTTAATTTATGAACAGACTACCTTAAGAGGTGCTTCCCCTGTCTTGCCTCTTGGAACAAGAATGATATCTAGCTGATGATTTTTAAATTTAAATATTAAATGCTGAAAATATTATGTTCTCTTCACATCCATCAATGACACAGAGTAACAAATGACGATGTAGAGCAAATTGGGCTTCTAAGGACAATTCTAGAAGGAAATGCCTCACTTTAAAAAAATACAAAAAATCTCTCCTGAAATAAACAAAACTGCCTTTAAATAAATAAATTAAAGGAATGAAAAGAGTCCAGCTGGGATATTAATCTCATTTTAAGTACTTAAATGGAATCACTGGTTTATGCCAATCTTATTTAACAAATCAAAACAGATGAAGAAGCAATCAGTGCTATTGATGTGGCATTGTGGAGAATAAATAACTCAATGTGGATGCAGAGAACTTTAAAGTAAAAGAGAATGTCCAAATCAATGAGGACAGCAATTTCCAAGCTTCTCATAAACGCCAAGTCTAAGTTATTGTTCTAATGGCATCCCTCTGTTCATAGAAGCAGAAGGCTTATGGCATCATTATCATAAAACAAACCATCCTGTCAGCAACATGAATTAGAAAGTGGATTAGTCACTTTTTAAAATTAACAGAGTCCTGTCCCACTTTCCTTGAGATTCATCATAAGCACTGCTTGAACTCTTTGGGTCTACCACTACGGAACATAAAAATCTCCCTACTGGATCAGAGGCCTATCTAATCCAGCATCCTGTTTCCCATAGTAGCTGGCTATCCAGATGCTTACAGAAAACCACAAGCAACACATACTGGAATCTAATGAGATGTTGATTTCTCTTTAGCAGAATACATAAATATTTAATCAAATTCTAATAGGTTAAGGACTCAAATTTGTCAAATATAATAATCACAGCTGTACATGTTTTTCACCTTTTTTTAAGCGTCCAGCTTTAATTTCACTATTTCCCTGATCCAGACTGTTTGGGATTTAATTCCAACAAGACATGAGGGTGACAGAGAGGTCACTTAGCAAAATGCTACCAGACCTCCATGTTGGCAGTTACGGTTTTGCTTTGTTTGCTCTGCTAATGAGTGAATTTGAGGGCAAACCTGTTATTCAGTGAATTGACTGGCTAATGATATTAAAAAGCCAGAGTAACTCTTGGCAGCATCTCTTTCTTCTGCTGTTCTGCAGTAACTGCTATTCAGAGGCATGCTGCTTTTAGTACCAAAGATAATATGTAGCTATCATAGCTTGCAGTCATTTATAACCTATCCTCTATGAATTTAAGTCTTTCTGAATATTAGTTTCTCCACAACTCTATGACAATTGCCTACCATCAAGAAAAAAAACCTCTAATAAATTAGGCTAGGAAGAGAGAAAATGCAAGATAGACAAATATGTGAATATTTTTGGGTATCTGTGTCATGTCAGGGGGAAAAGGACAGTGACTATATCAGATGGAACTGGTGCTGCTCATCATAGCTTGCTTCCAAAACTTTTTAGGTATGTAGAATAGAAGGTAATATATTATCCCAAATGGGCATTGTTGAATAGATGCCAAGTCAAATACAGCAAAATATATGCAAACATATGCTCCGAGAGACTTTTTTTTAGCTCTTCTAAAAGACACAACTGAAAGTACTATGATGTATGCCATGTCTGATATGTGTATGCCCAAATTATTACTGTGGAGACCAGGGTTTGAATCCCCAATTGGACATGGAAACCCACTAGGTTATTTCAGGCAAGTCACATTCTCTCAACCTCAGAGAAAGGCAAAGGCAACAAATCTTGCCAAGAAAACTCTCATGAAAGAGTCACCTTAGGGTTGCCATAAATCAGTTTGCAAAGGGGAGAGACATGATAGCTAGAAAGAACCTCCCCTTGTCAACAGTGTTTTGCTGTTGTGTGCCTCCAAGTCACTTTCTGACTTATGGCAACCCTAAAGTGAGCCTTTGGCAAGATTTACCTTCTCTCAGGCTGAGAGAATGTGACTTGCCCAAAGTCACCCAGTGTTTGAGTAGAGATTTGAATCCTAGTCTCCCAAAGCCTGTAACAAATAAATATTGGAACATTTAAATTTAAATATTTAAATCTTAAGTCTCATGGGTCCTCAGCAAAAAATTATATTTGCAGGGAGTCCTTGAAAAAGAAAAGGTTAAGAACCACTGGATTATATGATCATACTTACCCAAAGTGTTTCCCACCTGCAGCTTCTCTGTTCATCCAACTGAACTACATAAAAGAACATGCCACTTGAAACAATTCTAAATCAATAGCCCCCAGTGTTCAAGTACCTTTTCACTTGTGCATGAGGAACCTATCATACTAAGACAAGCTACATAAGCATGAGTTGTTCCTAGCAAGCACCCTAGGAAATATTGCCTCATTTTTAACTGTAGGTGGCATGACTGACGGCATTAACTGAGCTACTCTCTTCTTTCCAGGAAGACTTCTAGAACAGCTGATAAGCACTGTTCTTTCTATTTCTCAACAAAAGCAAAAACAAACAGAGATCTATGTCCACAGGAGACTCCTGAAAGGAAAAAGTAGAACTGGCAGGAAACAGACTGCTTATGAAGGTTCAGAGAGGCTTGGAACAGCTGAAAAAACCTGGAGTACTTCCATCTACCTGGGCAGGTGAAGAGCTTTAATGGGCAGGCACTGAAAGGCAGATCCTGCTTACCTGATACATAAACATGCTGAAGTTAGTGCCATTGGACAGATGGATGTTTATGGATTTGTTCCCTGTGTTCATTCTAGGGAATCATAGCCATCTTGATCTGTTAATCCATGGTTCTGTCAAGCTGAAGAGACAGTAGCAACTAAATCCAGAGATGAAGGTTGGAGGCAGCCTAGGTTCCATGTTCCACTGCAGACCCTTGTGTGTGAGATTCAAACCAGCAGGAAGTTGCCTCTTGCAGAGTCTGTCTGCCCAAGAGGAGAAGGAAGTCTGGGCACTGGAACAGTGTCAGCGAAAAACTTGTCAGGAGGATTCATTTGGAGCTCACAGAAATTCCCCATCTGGCACCTATGATAATCACATCTCTTTTCAAGATCCAGGGGAGGTATCAGTGTGGCTTGGTAAGAGAGTGAAAAGAGCTAGGAGCTGGGAGAGCCAGTGGCCTCCCCCAGAGAATCTCACAGATGCACAAAGTCCCTTCGCAATGACCTAGTTTGCTCTGCATTGCTTGCATGTTCCCTATACAAATCATCAGAGGCAGGGGAATTGAAGCAGGAGCAGATAGTAAATCCGCATAGCCCCTTAATCCAAGCGGCTGCAGAGCCCAAGAGGCGTAACCCTCCATTAGCTGACCTGGCATGCTCTCTCCCCAGCTGCTCTACATAGAGGATTGCAGACACCAGAGTTGGGGCACTCAGTCCAAGAGGTGGGTATGGATCACAAGCGACTACAAAGAAGTATGTGTGTGAAAATTAGTCACAGCATAGCTTCACTTAGAGCCAAGACACCGTTTGACCAGCTTGGAATTTATTAGACAAGTGGACCTGGCTGACCCAACTGGGGGACTGCCAGAGGGCAGACGTCATGTAGCTCAGAGAGAAAGCAGCAAGGGCAGAATGTGTCAGGGCCAGATAGGGTTCATACTAGACTTGTAAGCAGCCTGTCTGAGTGCTTGGCTCTCTCACTCCTGCCAAACTCTCGCATGCTCCTGTTGCTGCACAGCTGAATATGGAGGACCCTGATGCAACAGCACAAAATAGGATATATTTCTAGATTAGTTTTTTCCTTCCAAGAACACAAGCACTCTCCTCTCACTAAGAGCCAGTTATTGGGCTATCACTTCCTTGGCCAGGATCTAAAACAAGTGTTAGGCCTAGCTTCTCAGTTTAGGGTCCACAACTGACCTGTTAAATTATTTCCTCAGAACATGACTGCCAAGGTTAATCCTGGGCTCTTCACTGTTCTGAGTAGAGTTGCCAGAGTAAAAAACTGGAGACAATTCCTGTACCTTTAATGCATCTTTAGAAGAGGGAATTTTAGCAGGTATTGTTTGTTATCTAGTTGCATAACAAGCAACATCTGCTGAAATTCCCTTTTTTGCACAACCTTTAAAGTTACAAGAACCCTCTCTAGTTTTCAGTCTGGCAAGCTTAGTTACGAGGAATAAGCATGTGAACCTCAGAGCTTTGGTGATACTGCTGGCAAGACACTTACAAAATTTTCAGAGAACTCTGCCTGTGCCAGTTCTTGTTCCACAGATAAGATGCCTCTGCAGGAAATATTGTTATTATTTCTCTTCAAGATTTTTCTGAGTTTTGGCAACCCTAAGATGAAGCTTTCACAGGGTTTTCTCAGCAAGATTTGTTCAAAGGAGGATTGCCACTGCCTTCCTCTGAGACTCAAAGAATGTGGTTTCCCCAAGGTCATCCAGTAGGTTTCCGTGGCTGAGCTGGATTCAAACCCTGATCTCCCAGAGTCACAGTCTGACGTTCATACCAGTAGACTACACTGGCTCTCACAGACAATATACATTTTGTTTTGTCTTGATCTTGTATACTCCCAAGAAGCTGAAATACTCCAGTGATGCCTATCTGCCATACACCCGTAACAGACACACTATGTAAACCAATAATTTTCTTTTTCATCTAGCAGTAGGTCACTAAAACCTCATGCAGAGGTCTTCTCTAACCAGTTGAAGATGCTAAGTATTGACTGTTATGCATAGAAGTCATATGCAGAGTTATGGGGAGGGGGGAGCACAGTATACACACACATAAAAAGGTTTACTGGTCTGTTTTGGACACAACTAAAGGTTTGCTTTATCTATCTGGGCCTGGGCTGAAACCCTCTTAATAAAGGGGTTATGGGAAGACCACCTGTCATCATCCCAAGGGCTCTGTGAAGCCCAAGTGCCTTCACTCCTCTTATCCTGGTGACCAGGAGCTAGAAGAACTCTGGACTGAAGCCAGGGACACTGTCAGGAAGGAATGTAAAAAGACACTATCTGCAGCCGAAAAGAAAGAGACACGTCAGTGGTTGACAGACGAAACTCTTCAAGCAGTTAAAGATAAACGAGAACCAAAAGTAAAAAGTGACAGAAACAGGGTCAAAACCCCAAATGTAACTATTCAGCGTCTTGTGTGCAAGGACAAAGAGAATTGTTTAATAAATAATGCAGAGGAATAGAAGATGTCAGTATAAAAAAAGAAGAAGAAAAAGAGACTTCTCAGATCTTCCACAAGATCTGAGAAGTCAAAGAGAAATTCAAACCAAAAATGGGGATGCTCTACAACCAGCAGCAGAATACATTATATCATTAAGTAGAAATAAAAAGACAATTGAAACAATACATGGAAGAACTATATAAAAGAAATGAAATGTTGACAGATACAGTCAAGGAAGAACAATTTGAAGATGAACCAACAATTTTAGAAAATGAGGTGGAAGCTGCACTCAGATGACATGAAATAAATCACCAGGAACAAATGGCACATCAATAGAGCTTTCTCAAGCTACGGAGACAGAATCTACTATATTTCTAAATAAAATCTGACAACAAATATGAAAAACAAAAGAATGGCCCACAGATTGGAAACGCTCAATATACATTCTAATCCCCAAGAAATACTGCTAGCAAAGACTTGGCACAATTACTGAAGAAAGTCAAGAAAGAAAATGCAAAGGCAGGTTCATGGCTGAATATTAAGCAAACTAAAATAATGACCAGAGATGATTTACATTAACTTTAAAACAGATGATAAAGACATCAGTTCTAAATTTTCCATATGTTGAATCAGTCATTAATCAGAAAGGAAACTGCAGGCAAGAAACCAGAAGATTAGAAGTGCATCTATGAAGAAACTAGGCAAGATTCTGAAGTGTAAAGATAACATAACTGAATACTTGAAGTTAGGATTGTCCATTCCATCATATTTCCAATTTCTATTTATTGTTTTGAAGGTGAAGAAAGCTGGACAGTGAAGAAAGCTAAAAGTCAACTTATTTGAAATGTGGTGCTGGAGAAGAGATCTACCGACACCATAGACCGTTAAAAAGACAAATGAATGGGTCCTAAAGCAAATCAGGCCTGAACTCCCCTAGAAGTCAAGATTACTGAATACGATGGACATATCATGAGAAGGTATGACTCACTAGAAAAGACAATACGACTTGGTAAAGTAGAATGCAGTAGGAAAAGAGGAAGACAGACAGACAGACTCAACCAACCAAACCAGGGCCATGAGTCTGAAAGACCTCAGCTGCTGATCATAGGGTGAATTGGAGGTCTCTCATTCATAGGGTTGCCATAAGTAAAGTCAACTTAATGGCAGTTAACAACAATTAGAAAACCACCCACAACATTATTACTGTTGCCTTGGTGAGCTTAAATAGGCTCCTACATCCTGCTGTAAATACAAGCAGTATAGAGGGATTACCATAAAACTGACAAAAGGGTCTATATCCATTACCAGCCAGAAATGTAGCCATCTGGGAGGAATTAAATGGACAAATATATGATACAGCAATTCTTATACAACTGCAGTGAACAGCTAAAATTCCAGACAAATTGGGGGTGGGATGGAGAGACAACAAATATAGACTGGAACTTCATTTTGACATCTTCCCTTGATTCTAGTACCATTCTCAGGTACTCCGTAAAAACATGTTAAAAGGCCACATCTGGCACCAGCTCTGGAATCATCCTAGATTCTAGCACCATCTACAGGCACTACCAATCCATAACAATGTACCAGAATCTTCAGTATCAGGGATTTTCATGAAAACAGCCCCATGGTACACCATGCTGACGTTCCAGGATATTTGAAATGCTAATTATATCTTTACTACAATAAACAACATTTTATTTTTTGTATATTTTCTAGATAAGTATGTTAAGTATGGACTTAAATCAAAGTTGTGAATAGTAACAGGGGCAGAGCCACTTTTCAGGCTGGTTAAACTGTTTATTTTGTTTGCTTGCTCTTTTAGCTTTTTGTAGGAGGCATTACTGCATCAGATCTAACAGGAGCAGAAATATTCACTTTTAACTTTTAAAACTTCTATTACATTTCTGATTATTAGCAAATCAAGCACCCTCAAATGCCTCACAACCAAGTGATTTTTTCCAATTAATTCATTAAATTCACTATTTCTGACTATTTCAAAAAAATCCAGAAATCTACTCATATTTAATAAAATATAATGAAATGTACTAACATTAAAAAGATAAAATAACCATAACTATGTAAACCCCTCTTTACTGTAAAAGTAAATTAAAAATTAAAATTATTTAATATGATTTTAATTACTAATATTGACAGTCAAATTGATCATGAATATGATACTAACCAACCTTGACTACAGTGAATTTTCCCACACACTTAGCAGTTTGCTGCTGATCCCTAGCAGCAACTGTGATCTCATTTAAAAAAAAATACTGGGGATGTACCAAAAATGAGGTTGGGCAGCCTCAAGTAGCTTACAGGCTGCATACAACTGATTTTATTATAGCCTCTGAAGGCGGCTTTTGAAAGCCTATGCAGGCCAAAACACATTGGGCTTTTTTTTCAATAAATCAATTAATTCACTGAACACCTTGAGATATGTCTCAATTTTTTGTCTGCCGATTTTACTGGGTGCTCCCCTGTTTTGGCTTCCTTCAGGCATCTCTTGGCTGAATCAGATAAAATGTCTCTACACCACTTATATTCCATTCATAATATTCATGTCAATTGGGATCGGGAACTGTCATGGATTGGGGGCTGTCCCCCGCAACAACCTTGGAAGGCTCCACCCCCTCACTTCACCCACCAAAAAAGACTCAATTTTTTGCTGCCATATGATCCCAACACTTCCTGCTTTTTTCCCAATGGGAAATGACCCAAGAGTCAATAGACAGTACTTTCAGTCATCTCTCAGTAATTTTTGACAATATAATGCATTTCTAGCTAATTTTTGGACAAGGATAACTCATTTTTCTTTTAAAGCTTTTATAAACTGAATATAAAAACATGAGCAGCAAGGTACAACAGCAAAATATACAAACTATTTTTTGTTAAAAGAAAATGAAGATAGGACTAAAACAGCATGACAAAAACATCTATTAAATATCTGTCTGGAAAGAAATGGCTATACAGCAGCTTTTGGAAGGTAATTAACATAAACAAGATTAGGTAATCAAACACTGCTTTGTGACAAATATTAATGTTTATTAATATTTTTACATACTGGGAATGCAAAACTAATAGAAGCTAAGAGTGAAGACAGTTATGTTTTTATTAAACGAATGTAGCATAGCTCTTTTTATGAAGGATAAAGACAATTTGGAGCAGGTTCAGAGAAGGGCAACAAGGATGGTTAGAGGTATAGGGAACAAAACATATGAGGAAAGGTTGAAGGAGCTGGACCTATTCAGCTTGGTGCAAAAAAGACTGAAGAGTAACATGATTGCACTCTGTAAATACCTCAAAGGTGGACACAAAGAAGAGGAGCCAGGCCCGCTCTATGCTGTCCCAAAGGGTAGAATCTGTCAATTGGTTTTAAGTTACAGGATGGTAGATTTCAACCGAACATTAGAAGGAACTCCTTGACAATAAGAGAGGTTCAGCAATGGAACCAATTGCCTAGAAAGGCCGTGGGGTAACTTTCTATGGCCATCTTCAAAAAGAGGCTGGACAGTTACCTGCTTTAGTTGGAGATCCAGCACTGAGCAGGAAGTTGGACTCACTGTTCCGTAAGGCCCCTTCCAACTCTCTGGTTCTATTATTTGTGCCCCTGCAAGCAGGCAGTGAAGAGTAGAAGAAGGTTCTTCAGCCTATTCTTCCTTCTCATCCTTTGCCTTCCCAAGAACCCATGTGATTTTTCAGGCTTCCCCAAAATGGTGGGAAGAACAGCCCACCAGAATTAGCCAGAGGGTGGGCTTGCTGTGGTGGATCTGACCTGGGACATTCCCTGTCTCCTCTGTCAGGGGAGGCTGAACACACCCCTCATAGAATTCAGTCTACATTCAGGCTTTTGATTTCACACACCTCCTCTCCTTCCTTTGGTGCTGGTGTTATATACAGGCTGTTAATATGAACCACTGCTGAATATGTTTGTACTCATGTTCATTTGTCATATTTTCAGGTAGTTTTGACATGGAGCAGAATCCAATTTGAAGGAAACTGGATTCATATACCAGTGGGTCTTGCCTCACCCCATGTTTGCTCTTGTTCATATGGAAACCCTTATCTGTCATTCCATGTTTCCTCAGCAAGTAGGTCACCGGTGTCAGTTTTCTATTAGTTAGTAAGCAGGTTGCTTGATGCCTGGAGCTGTGTTTCATGATAAACCAAGCCCCTTCATCTGGAACCAACAAAGTTTTTCTGTTTCCTCATGTTCCGGTCCTACCCGTATTCTATCCCAGCACACACTGCAGGATCTGCAATCTCAGTAGATTTTTTTGAAAAAAAAATACTGCATTTTAGAAGACACTAAATACTAAGAATAAAGGAGGAAACAGTTATGTTAATTAAGAGGAGACTTTCTTCTAGTATATTTACATCTTTAAGAAGTCCCACTGAAATAGAAGTTCCTGGCTCATAGAACTATTGTGCTCTTTTTCATTGTGATTCTAATCTATCTTTCACCATCACCAACACCATCACCACCACCACCACCACCCACCACTGCAATTTTTGTTGAAAGAAAATAAGGTGCCTGGACCTTGTGTCCCCATAAAATCCCAAGAATAGAGCAGCCAGATTGCACCATAAAATCCTCATCTTAAAACTCTTGAAGACAAATAACACTGGAACTAAGGGCCTCATTTAGTAAGAGGCAATAACAAGAGCTGCAAGATTTCCTTATTTGATTACAAGCAACTTAATCCAGCAAAGAGTATTGACTCCATCCTATTAGTCTAGCTTAACCTATTAAATAAAGGGCAGACAGCCTTAGCATTATTGCTGTTAACTGCCATCAAGTCAACTTCAACATATCATAATCCCATAAATGAGAAAACTGCTGGTCTCTTAACTTCCTAGGTGAGTCTATCCATCTGTAATGCAGTCTTCCTCTTTTCCTACTACCTTCTACTTCACCAAGCATTATTCTCACGTCTTTTCACAATGTGTCCAAAGTACAACAGTTTCATTTTAGTCATCTTGGTTCCTAAGGAGACTCCAGGATTGATTTGCTGTAGGACCTATTTATTTGTCTTTTTAACAGTCTTATGTTAATCACAGAACTCTCTTCCAATATCATACATTAAATAAGTTTATTTTCTTCCTATCAGCTTTCTTCCCTGGCCAATTTTCACAACCATATATAGAAATTGTAAATATGAACATCCAAACTTTGGTATCTAATTATATATCCTTACACTTTAGGACCTTGTCTAGTTCCTTTATAGCTTCCCTTCCAAGTCCTAGTCTCCTTCTGATTTCTTGACTTCTTGATTTCCTGATTTTAATGTCTCTGGTTTCAGCCAAGAATTTTTCAGCCTCCCAGTCAATTCAGCTTAACGGTGCAGACCTAATTTTTTTTCATTATCTTTAAATTCTATGGGGATGTTCTTCACGTTGTATTTTGGCCTGATGGTTGGTTTAGTGTTCTTCTTCAGCATTATTCGAATTAATCATATTTTCATGGGCTATGCCACAATCTGTTCCTGGTCTTGTTTCTATACAGAGAAAGGGAACTTCTCCATCTTCTGCTTCTGATTATGCTATTTGATTTCTATATTGGTCATCAGTGGTGTCCATGTATACTGTCACTTCTTGGGTTGCGTGAAGAATGTGTTTGCAGTGAACAAACAACAAACTAGGGCAAATTTTCCTACAGTGTTTAATTCTGTCTGTTGCCTACTTTTGCATTCCTGTTGCCTATGATTAGCAAGTCCTGTTTTCGTGTATAGTCAATTTACTCCTGAACTCCAGCATAGAATTTTTCAGTTTCTTCTTCTTCTGCCTCTTTAGCTGAAGCCTAAATTTAGATTATGGTTACACTGATAGGTTTTCCCTGAAGTCTTATAATATAATTCAATCCAACTTTGTATGATATCCTTTGTTTTGCTGCATGTCTGCTATTTATGCCACCCCATTTATTTTTAGATTTTCATTTCTGGAGTAAACACTGTATTATCTAACTCAAAATGTTCCATTCCTGTTCACTTCAACTCACTCACCCTAAATATTGCAATGTTTTTATATGTTTCCTTTCTTGATTTACAATGTCTATCAATCCCTGATTCATGCTGCTCACATTCCATGTTTCTATAATATGTGTCTTGCAGCTTCAGATGTTCTTTTCACCTCTGAACATATCAACAGCTGAACATCCTTTCAGCTGGAGTCCAGCGGCATCATTAGCTGAGTACCTTCCAACCTGGGAGTTTCATTTTCTGGTACTATCTCTTGTTTCATTTTGGATTATATCATCATAGCATTTTCTTGGTAAAAGACATTGAACAGAAGTTTACTGTGTCTCCTTCTGTACAGGTATAACAAGTGTTAGCCCCAGTGCCATTGTTGTTGCCTCTGAGAGATCCTCTGCCATTGTCATCCCCCACTACTGCTGCTGCCCAGTAGCTGTTTGAAATATTTAGTCTGACTCCTCAGCAAAAGTCAGTCTGACATGGGAGATTCTACTAGCAGCATTGCTACTATTAGCATAGTCTCTTACATCACTGGTCAGGAATACTAAAAGAGAAAGGAGTTCATGATGGATGATGGATGGGAGTTTCTTAAAAGTGAGATACTGAAGGCACAATTGAAAACTGTACCAATAAGGAAGGAAAATGGCAGCTGTCTAAAGAAACCGGAATGTTTAACTGAAGAACTCTCAGCTGAGCTCAGTGTTAAAAGAAACATGCACGGGAAATGGAAAAATGGTGAAACTACCAAAGCGGAATTCAAGCAAATAGCCAGGAGATGTAGGGAGAAGGTCAGAAAAGCTAAAGCATAGAATGAACTCAGGCTTGCCAGAGACATCAAAAACAATAAAAGGGGCTTTTTTAGATATGTCCACAGCCAAAAGGAAAAACAAGGAAATGATAGGATCACTGCATGGAGAAGGTGACCAGTTAATAACGGGGATAAGAGAGAAGGCAGAACTACTCAATACCTTCTTTGTCTCAGTTTTCTCCCAAAAGGATAGAAGTACCCAACCTGGGGCTTAGGGAGCAGGTGAGGAACAGGGCGAAACACAGCACAGAATAAGTAGAGAAGTAGTACAGGAATATCTGGCTAAATTAGATGAATTCAAGTCCCCAGGGCCAGATGAATTACATCCAAGGATATTAAAAGAGCTGGCAGAAGTCATTTCTGAACCACTTGCAATAATCGTTGAGAACTCTTGGAGAACAGGAGAAGTCCCAGAAGACTGGAGGAGGGCAAATGTCGTCCCCATCTTTAAGAAGGGGAAAAAATAGGACCCTAATAATTATCACCTGGTAAGCCTGACATCAATTCCAGGAAAGATCCTAGAACAGATCATTTGTAATTACTTAGAAAACAATGCCGTAATCACTAAAAGCCAGCATGGATTTCCCAGAAATGTCATGCCAGACTAATCTTATCTCTTTTTATGATAGGGTTACAGGCTTGATAGATGAAGGGAATGCTGTAGACATGGCATATCTTGACCTCAGTAAGGCCTTTGATAAAGTTCCACATGACATTCTTGCAAAGAAGCTAGTAAAATGTGGGCTGGACAGGGCTACTGTTAGTTGGATTTGTAATTGGTTGACCAACCGAACCCAAAGAGTGATCATCAATGGCTGCTTTTCATCCTGGAGAGAAGTGACTAGTGGGGTGCCACAGGGTTCTGTCCTGGGCCCAGTGCTATTCAACATCTTCATCAATGACTTGGATGAAAGAGTGGACGGCATGCTGATAAAATTTGCAGATGATACCAAATTGGGAGGGGTTGCTAATACACTAGAGGATAGGATCACATTTCAAAACGACCTTGACAGATTGGAGAGCCGGGCCAAAGCTAAAAAAAATGAATTTCAACAGAGAGAAATGTAAGGTCCTGCACTTAGGCAGAAAAAATGGAATGCATAAATATAGGATGGGGGACGGTTGGCTGGAAAGCAGTAAGTGTGAAAGAGATCTAGGAGTCTTGGTAGATCACAAGCTGAACATGAGTCAGCAGTGTGATGCGGCAGCCAAGAAAGCCAACACAATTCTTGGTTGCATCAATAGGAGTATGGTGTCTAGATCAAGGGAGGTAATGGTACCACTCTATTAGTTAGGCCTCATATGGACTACTGTGTCCAGTTCTGGGCACCTCAATTCAAGAAGGATGTCGACAAGCTGGAACGTGTCCAGAGGAGGGCAACCAAAATGGTGAAGGGTCTGGAAGCCATGCCCTATGAAGAATGGCTTAGGGAGCTGGGTATTTTCAGTCTGCAGAAGAGAAGGTTAAGAGGGGACCTGATAGCCATGTTTAAATATTTGAAGGGATGTCATGTTGAGGAGAGAGTGGGCTTGTTCTTTGCCGCTCCAGAGACTAGAAGGAGTAATGGATTCAAGCTGCAGGAAAGGAGATTCCACCTGAACCTCAGGAAGAACTTCCTGATGGTCAGAGCTGTCCAGCAGTGGAATATGCTGCCTCGGAGTGAAGTGGAGCCTCCTTCTTTAGAGGTTTTTAAGCAGAGGCTGGATGGCCATCTGTTGGGAATGATTTGATGTGTGTCCTTGCATAGCAGGGGGTTGGACTGGATGGCCCCTGGGGTCTCTTCCAACTCTATGATTCTATGATTCTAGGAGCATGCAATCCCACCACCTCAGAAAGGTAGTGCCATGGTGAGTTTGAGTAGTATACTTCACCATGTGCTTGGTACTTGAGAATTTTAATAACCATTTTAGCTTTGTACTGACAGAATTTCAAATTCTATAAACTATCTAGTATAGACTTCTGAAAAAATAATTCAGGTGCTTATTTCCTGATAATGGATACAATACTTCTGATCAATATACACTAAGCACAGGAAACAGTCAGCCTCTAGCCTTTAAGAGTTAAGAGTACCATGAGGTGAACACACAAAGTAATGCTTCTCACAGTATTCAGCTAACATTTAAAAAACAAACTCGTGTTCTTATCCGCAGTGTCAGTATTTCAAGATACCTAAAAGGTATTTAAAAACTCACAATTTTAGCTTTACCTAAGGCCAATACGTAGTATAACGGAATTTAATACTTGAATAGATAATTGTTGGAATATAGCATTACCAGAAAGACACCATTTATAGTTTGGACAACTCCATTTTAAATATGGCAAAGTCTTCTTCAAAGCCTTATCTCTAAAGGAATGGTAGAACGCCACACACACACCTTCCATACTATTCATGAATAGGGCTGCAATCTGGCATATGCTTACCTGGAGGTCTCTCTGATGTCAGTGGGGCTTGTTACTTCTGTTTCTACTTTTTGTAAGGTTACGTTTATACTGCAAAAGGCATCAGGCTGTCCCTCATTGTCTTATAATCATAATGTAACAGTTACTCTCTTATTAATCAGGAAAGGAATTAGAAATAATTTTTGTTATTTCCCAGTTCGTTTTAGACATAAATTAGAACATATGACAAAACTACATCCCCGGTGCACTTCAACTGCCACAAACACTCCATATTTATTTCCTTACCTGAGGTAGGGCAGAGTTCAGTTGCCTCTGCAACTGGTCTCGCTCATGCAAGGTCTCCTGTAGCCGGCCCTGAGTCACAGACAGAGTCTCACGTGTTTCCCGAAGTGTCTCCAGCAGCTTATCTCTCTCATCGAGCATATTCACCATCAATTGTTCAAAGTTGGCATCAGAATCAGAGCCTGGCTGTGACCCCAAGGGGTCACTCTCACTGATGGTAGGCATTACCTCACACATCATGGCAACAGTTGGCAAATGCCCTGCAGTACAGATAGCTCAGAAGTTGGCAGAGAATTCCTTCTCAGAATGTGTACTAAAGCTGTTGAAACAGCAAATTAAGGTCACATGGTTACTGCAACCCACTGCAGGATGCAGCAGCTGATATATGCAGGCTGCACAGTAAGGTCCGTAAACCTTCCATTTCACTTTGCAAACAAATGAAGCTTAACATTACACTCTAAAAAGTCTGAGAAGTCATCACAGCATTATTAATGTTGAACACATAAAATAATTAAGGTCAGTGAGGTCTCCAGACTGAACTGACAATATGATCCTGGGAGAGTCATTCCAAGAACTTTTGACAGATAATCTTCAGATCCCGTCAGTGATGGCCACCAGCCATGGCATGGAGCTCTATGTCTTGTTCAGAAAAAAACACTGCCTTTTTCCAGCACTAATATCAATGCTATCTTGAGAGATTCAAAGAAAGACTGTGAAACATTTCCCCTTTCTTAACAGCATTAGTAAAAAGTCAGCTTGGATAGATCAACCAATGGCTTCTGAATTCTCAAGGAGCAATGGGCAAACTCGTCATATTCCATACAAAGCTATATGCTTGCCAAAGACTCTTCATCTTCCATTCTTTATTTAGGACCTGCAGGGAAAGAACATTGCACAAATCAGAAGAGTGTTCACTTACTCCTTCACAATTCTTGTCTCTCAAAACTTACATAAATACATAGATTTTTTCCCCTTCCATCAGATCATTCAGAAGAGGATGGATGCTGTTAACAGAATTCTGCACAGCAAGCTATAACTTAACTGGCCATTGCAGTACTACCACTCTTCACTGAGATATAATTCTATCCACAGATTCTATGAACCACTTCTCCATATATTCAAACTTTAATCTTGTTTGACTTCATATTTTCCATGTGTTATTTCTCAGAATTAAGTGAAATCTTCATTCAAGAACATTATCATCATTCTACTACACTTTCACAGCAGAATATGTTTTAATTATTTCTATTTACTACTCTGAATTATTGGACTTCCTTCACATTCAGATAATGGCTGCAATCTTTAAAAAATTGTAATGATACTGTTTGATGGCAAAAAATACACAACTAATCGTCTGTGCTATACAAGATGAATAAAGATACAGAAATAATTTTAAACAAATTAAAAACAAAGAAAATAGGAGGAGACAAATACCAATCTAGTATAAATAGAGGATTTTTTTAAAAAAATCAGAGATTTTAAAAAAATATATAAAGAGATAATATGCTGAGGGCAGAAGCAGCAACTACAAAATAAGCATACAAATTGCCCAAGAAGCAAAAGAGAAAAACAGAAGTTTTAAGAAGCAGAAAGAATCGGTATATTCTAAAGTGCAAAAGTGGGGCAAAAGATTAAAATGAAAGGAGGGTGCAACAGAACAAACTACTGAATATAGAGGTTTATACAAATATCTCTTAGAAGTCATATAAATAAGTTTGATAATTAATTAAAAGTATTTCTGAGGATACTCAGCTCTACTTGTCCTTGTCATCAGAATCAACTGGGGTTATACACGTGCTAGACTGGCGCCTGGTGACTCTTAAGATGTTGTATGTTGGCACTAAACTGAAGCCAAATCTAGGTGAGACAGAAGATCTGTAGATTGCTGATCCTCAGTCCAACAACTGTGTAAGTAACTTGCCCTGAACAGAGTTGTATTTACTCAGAACAAAGAGTTGAATAGCTTGGAAGTACTCCTAGCTCAGTCTCTGCCACTGGAGGCCCAAGTGGACTCTGTGGCTTACTGGCTGCAGCCTCTCCTGAACAAGGATAACCCAGCCATCATGGTTCATGCACTGGTAACCTTCTGATTAAACTACTACAATGTACTCCATATGATTTAATCATTCTTGCTTGCCATTTCAAGTATTGTATTACAAGGGTCCAATGAAATGCTTTAACACCAAACAAATCAGTCACCAACTGAGGATTCAATTGTCTGTTAAAGACTTAATGTTCCATATCCCTCCTCAAACACACGCATACATAAACTGCAAAGAGAACGTAGCCATAAAACTGATGGAAACTACACTCTGGGGAAAATGTATCATGCTGTAAGAGTCATTCAGGTTGAAAGATCTCCACTGCTCATATAAGAAGCTATATACCAAGGATTTCTGCAAAGAGACTTTTCAGTAACACTTTGCCTGAAAAGAGGGCACCAGATGTAACCAGCAGAAGAAAATACATATACATACACAGAAAAAATAGTCAGCAATTCATTAGCATGCAAACAAAAGCCCAGCTGTACTGAGGAAAACACTACTAAATGCAGAACCCGCAAGAATGCCCTGTACAACTTACGTTCTTCTGGTCAGCCTCAGAATACAGGATATTTAATATTGTGGTATCACCACTTCAGCATTTCTGAGACTCATTCCCAAGATCAAGGTCAGTATGCTACAGAGAAGAACATTTCCACAGAAGTACGGAAAGTATTGGCAAGAAGAGAAAGCAATATATATAATAGGAAACAGAGAATAAGGAGCAATTTTCTCCAAGTGCCAACTGCAGTCAGTTGAAATCAGTTGTTGTGTGCCTTCAAGTTGTTTCCAACTTACGGTGACCATATGGCAAACCTATCACTGAGTTTTCTTGGCAAGATTTGCTCAAAGAAGTGTTCGTCTTTGCCTTCCTCTGAGGCTAAGAGAATGTGACACCCAAGGTCACGCAGTGAGTTTCCATGGCCAAGCAGGGATTTGAACTCTGGTCTTCAGAACCACAATCCAACACTCAAACCACTATACTACACTGGACTTAGCAGCTGCAATAATGTGTAATATAAATATGAAAACCAAGATAAATCGTAAATGTGGGAATGTGAAGAAGAATGCTTAAATACAGTTATTTACAAGAAGCCTTCAGAAGCTGTTGGACTTCAGTCCCTAGAAATTCCAGCCAGCATAGCCAATGGTGACAAATTCTGGCATCTGAAATCAAATTATCACCTGGAGTTTGCCTGATTTGACACCCTTGCTCTGGAGTTTCAGCAGAAGCCAGCAAGCTTGCAACACAAGTCTTCTGGTGAGTAGTCTAGCATCTCTACCCATGTACTAAAAGACAAAGGAATTTGCCCTCAATTTTCCTAGCCTATCCTTAAAACTAGTATAGACTATGGTGAAAGAGGAAGCATGTTGCATAGCCTCAGATTAGGCTATCACTAAATCTCCCCTGGATCTAAACCTCCTCTGGATTTTGATTAAAAAAAAAATCCACATAGAGGGAGATATAGGAGAGTGCCCACATGGTATAGTGGTTTAGGCATTGGATGTTACCCAAAAACATGAGTGACTCAGGGGTCCACCCATGATGTCAATATCTCCACATGACGCTGGGAAATTAATTAGCTCAATTAGGAGGCCTGCGAGAGGGGGGTAACTTAACAAGATCGTCTACCAATGTTTATGGAATCTCCTCAGGAAAGACCAGCCAGAGATTCCAAAATAAATTAAAATGTGTTTTATTAAAGAGTTCAGTTATGCATGCACAAGATCCAAGCACTTACATACTCACATGAGGCTATGGGAAAGAAAAGGAAAGAAAGTAGTTGATAGCAAAGTTTAGGGAACGGGCGATAATTATCAATCCGAGCAGTGAAGAAAGCAGCAATGTGGCTTAGACTTGCGCCTAAGGACAGTTCTCTTTTGGGAATCAGAGCAACAGTGTGGCACTCAGCAAGCGAGATACTGCAACCAACTTGTCAAAATAAGGATTTTTATACCCAAAATCTGCTTGGGGGGGCATGCGTGCAACTGGCTCTCTGGCTGAGTGAACAAAGGAATTTTCAACAGACACAATGGGTTTCAGAATGAGTTGATGGTCTCACCTTCAGGTGGAGGGGACTTAATAGACATCATAATAACTCTGTAATGGTGGACAGGCTTGGGTACAATGAGGGAAATTTCCAGGTTGATCGGAAGAAGACTGAAACTATCAATCACTGTTATCTGATAGCAGAGTTGTTACAGCTTAGCTTTGTATCACCTCTGCAGCTACCTGGTGACTTCCTGGCAATGACCTGTCTGCTGGGAATGGATCTCTGTACTACCTGTGCAGTGCACATGTTCAGCCAGTGTTTTCTTCTTGTCCAGCTGGGCCTTTCAGTCACATTAGGGTTCATTTTTATATCAAAGCCAATTAACCTATCATGTCAATTAAATCATATTCTGCAAATTAAACCATATCAAAGTGTGGGGGTGTACAGCTACTAACATTGGACTACGATCCCGGAGACCAGAGTTCAAGTCCCCACTTGGAGATGAAACCCATCTGGTGACCTTCACATACTCTCAGCCCCAGAAAACCCCATGATAGCTACAATTGGAAGGCACACAACAAAAACAACCACAACAGTTATAACACTACAGGACAGTGTGTAGAGAGGAATATAGTATATGTTTAAAACATAGAAAAAAAATCAACATTTTAAAACAGTATTTTAAAACAATTAAAAACACAGCTAAAAATAGTAAAAAGTATTTAAAAACAGTATAAACAATTTAAAACAACACTGCATCTTCTTAAAAGGCCTTTCTTTAAAAACTTTCAGTTCTCCAAAGCTAAAATTGAAAATCAATGTGCTTTCTGGCAGAAGGACTACAAGGGTAGTATCTTTCTATCCTCCCTGAGAAAAGAATTTCAGAGTCTCGGGGCAGCCACTAAGAAGGCCCTATCTCACATTCCCACCAGACATGTCTGTAAATGCTATTGGACTGGACAAAGGGCTTCTCATGAGGATCTCAGAGCCTCAGCATGCTCATGTGCCGTTCTACTGTCCGCCAGAAAGCCTGGACCTAAGCCTGGGCCTAAGAGGTTTACAGGTCATTATTAGCATTTTCAAGTGATCCCAGAAACAGACTGGCACTGAATAGACCTCTAGTAACAAAGGGGTTGTATGGACCCTTGGCTCAGTTAATACTATGACTGCAACTCTTACTATCAGCTGAACCTTCTGAGTCTTCAAAGGCAACACTGCACAGAGCTTGTCATAGTAATCCAAACAGTATGTAACGAAGGCATGTGGCCAGATCTGACATCTCCAGGAATAGGTGAAGTTGACACACTAGCTTTAAATGTACAAAAGCACTCTCTACCACCAAAGAAATCTGAGCCTCTAGGCTCAAGGCTAAAGCTGTAAACATATGTCTTCAGGGGAATATGACCCCATCCAGCACAGGTGGAATGTTTATTCAATGACTTGCTTTTTAACTGACCAGGAACACCTTTGTCTTGTTTAGATTAAATTTCAACTTGTTCACTCTTCTCCAGTTGACTGCTAATGACAGATGTTGGTTCAGCACAAAAACAGCTTCCCTAGAATTGCTGGATGTCATCAAGGCATTGAAATCCAAATCTCTGGGCGACTCCTCACACTGGTTTCAGGTAGATGTTGAATACTATAGGGCAAACAGTACCTCAAAACACTCAACAGGACAACAGCCAAGAAATCAAACAGGAATCCCACAGTACGACCTTGTGAGCTTGCCCCTCCAGAAAGGAATGGAGCCGAGGTAAAACTTGATAGCCCAGTCCACCAAAGCAATCCAAGATAATACCATTATTATCGCTCGGCGGGAGGAGCATGCGCAGTACCGGCATGGGGGAGGGGTTCCCACCAAGCGAACAAGCTCTAGAAGTTTCCGAACGCTATCGCGCAGGCGTGAAAGCTCCTAATGTGTGAGGCACAGAGACCACGAAGAAGAACCAATAGGGACACATTCTATCTTCATCCAATTCCCAGCAAAGACTATCCACCAAAGAAACCAAAATTATTTGTCCCATAACCATAACTGAAACCAGACAGAAAGGGAGACAGATAATCTGTTTCATCCAGGAATTCTCCAAACTGGAAGGCTACCACATTTGCAATATCTCGCCTAAAAATGCAATGTTGGGCACTGGCTCATACTTATCCATTATAGAGGGATCCAGAAAAGGCTTTTTCAACAGGGACCTTACAAATGCCTCCTTTAGACATTCTGGAACCCCGTCAGAAAGCAGTAATTACTCTCCTCAACCTCAGCCAGTCTCCCTTTGGCTTTTTTGATGAACCAGGAAGGGCAAGGGCCCACTAGATAAGTGGTAGCTCTCTCTTCTCCAAGGATTCTATCCACATCCTCAAGGCTGTACAAACTGAAAAGAATCCATTATTACTGGACAAGCAGGAGATAAAGTCACATCCACTATATCAACGAAGTTGGAACAGATCTAAGTGACTTAGTAACAATTTTAAACATCCATCGGAAAGGTAAAAAGGAATAACAAGCAGTACCATCCTCCTGCTCTCTTTCAACAAAGACAACAGGCTCTTTCTTTCCCAGATTTTACTTACCAGCCCAGGCAGTGGATACATTTGAGCTAGGGGCTGTGTGGCAGCTCCTTCTGGTGACTCAGGGCTTCAGTCTACAAAGAGAACCACTCAAAATTCACAGTTAAGAATCCTATCAGTGTTGCAGTGGGCAGCCAGCAGCTGGATAGCAAACTCTTTCCTCTCACCATTTTCTAGACGTTTCTGTGATTCTCCCTCTCTGCACAGTCTCTAGAGTTTCAACTTTCCCTGCAACAATTTGACTTGGCAAGAGACATCCTTGACTTTGTTGCACAGTACACTTCACAAATGGCTACATCCAGAAAGTTCAGTTGGTGCAAAACCCACCAGCTGGCTGCTAAGTGCAGAGAGTACTGGTGTCCCCAAGTGCTCTCTGGAGGGTGTGGAGGCATTTTTACCATGTTTTTAGGTCCCCTGGGCCATTGTAACAACAGGAAGTGATTGAAAAGGATGTTACTTCCTATTATTTAAAAAAAGCTTATCCTAGACCTAAAATGGTCTGGAGAGGCAAAAATGTAGAATAATGTCCCTGGCACCACAGAGGGCATTTGGGGAGCATCCTGGGGAAAACCCCTTTTTTTCAAACATTATTTTACCTGTACAAGGCCCTTGGGACCACAAAAAAGTCCCTTGAAGGGGCCACATCCAATTCATTGATAACACTTTCCCCACCCTAATCTACACAGTCAAGCATTACATTCACATAGCAGCCAACCAGAAATCACTATAAATCCCACAAGCAGGAAGCAAATGCAACAACACTCTCCATTCCATGTTCTCCAGTGACTAATACATCGAGCCATACTGCCTCTGATACCAGAGTTGCTATATAGCTGTCCTGAACATTAGCTATTAACAATCCTAGCCTTCACCAATTTATCTGACCCATTTGAGACAATGAGAGGAGTAGAAAAAATTATTTATAAGCAAGATTCTAAATTTCCACTGCCACATAATTCCAGATGATTCACTGAATCATTAAATAATGTCAAATAATGCCAGTGATACTGAAATTATAGGATTTATGAAAGAACGTATTGCGGCTCCATCCAAATAAGATCAATATCCTAATCAAAACTTAAAACTCTGCCATATATTCTGGATAGTAAACCATGACAAACACACAGCCTGACAGTTCAACTTTAAACAGGGGCAAATTTCCTCTTTCTGGAAATGAGAAGGGATACTGACACATTTGCATTCCCTTTTAAAAACATCAAGGCAGATGCCAGCCTCATGCAAGTGTCAATGTATCAATAAGCAATTCAACATCACTGTGGAAATCATACAAGCATGCAGTTACAGCAGTTCCCACTTTCTTGACACTGACACACACAATTCTTCCTCTTCATTACTCAGATCATGACAACCAAGTGATAAATTATTCAGTGTCACTGGCACTAAGCAATACTGCCAAAGTCTATGCTATAACACACTAAAGCTTGGATGAGACAAATAATTATTGCATGCTGCACAGTGGCTGCAAACTTTAATACATCATGCCTCCTCCCTTAGCACCCAAGTCACAGTGGGAAGTAATTTCACCCTCTGGAACACAGACAAGAACACTGTTCCTGAAAAGAAGGGTCCTAACCATTTGAAAAACAAAGCAGCATTTACCATCAGCTGTCTTTGTCTGCATCAACAGAACACACTGATCTGTAGTGACTGCAATAATTAACAACTGTATGCTCCTTAGCCTCAAAAAGCAATCTGTTTTCCATGGAACCCATAAAGTGCTGATCTGAGGCAAGCCTGAAAAAACAAACAGGGCTCACAACTGAGAATGAAATCACAAAAGCTTGTAGATAACATCTGAACCAAGAACACTCTAAGATATAGTGGTTTGAGCACTGAACTACAACCCTGGAGACCAAAATTCAATTCCCCATTTGGCCGCGGAAACCCACTCAATGACCTTGGGCACATCACACACTTTCAGCCCCAAGAAACCCCATGATAGGCTCACCTTAGGCTCACCTTAAGTCAGAAACTACTTGAAGGCAAAGAACAATAACAACAACATCTGTTCAGCTGCAACCCTGATCTCCATTCTGCTGATGGAAAGGCTCTGTTCATAGATGATGCTTCTGCCTGCTTTTGGAAGATTTCTTCCCCTCCCATAGCTCGATCAATTCAGTCAAGTGGTTTCACTCTCTCAGCATTTCAGGGGAGCTCTGGACCTGCTATGGGAAGAACTGGGGAAGAAAGTCTATTTAGAATCATAGGGCTGGAAAGGATTGCAAGGGCTGTTTAGTCCAACACCTCCGCACCATGCAGTAATATACAACTGAAACACTTCCAAGAGTCTAACCTCTGTTCAAACAGCTCCAAAAAAGCTCTGGGGCACTCTATTCCACTGTTAAACAGCTCTTATCTTCAAGCCGTTTGCTCTACTGTTTATGTGGAATCTCTTTTCTTGTAATTTGAATGCTTTGGTTTCTGTTGTAATCTCCGGAGCAGCAGGAGAGAAACTTGCTCCATCTTATTGCTTGAGATATTAAAGATGGCTATCATCATTCCATTTTCACAGCTGAACACTCAGCTCATTAAAACATTCCTCACAGGGCTTGGTTTCCAAACCCTTCACCTTTGTAGTTACCTTTCTCTGAACATATTTCAACTTGTCAATATCCTTCTTGGAGGGGCAAGGGAAGAACTGGATTTGATATGCCATGTAAGGTCTGTCCATATTGAACAGAGTGGCACTACTACTTCCTTTGATCTGTACACTATAATACTTTTGATGCTGCCTGGAATGGCACTGGCTTTTTCAGCTAGCACATCAGTGTTGACTCATATATAGCTTCTGGTCTACCCTCAAGGCATTTTCAAACAGTATTTTGTATTGGAATATGCATTTCATTTTTCCTGCCTAAATATAATATATTACATTTTGACCATGTTGAATTTTTATGTTGGTAGTTCTGGTCTAGCTCTCCAATCTGTTAAGGACATTTTTTATTTTGATCTGTCTCGTAAGGCATTTATTACCCCTCCTAATTTGATGTCATCTTCAGATTTGATAAGCACATCTTCTGTTCAGCCATCCAAGTCTTTTATAAAGATGCTGAAGAACAACAGACCCAGGACAGAACCCTGAAGTCCCTCACTGAACAATTTCAGGATGAAGAGTAACCATTGGTAAGAAATCTTTGAGTTCAATTGGTTTACCATTTACAATTGCACATAAAAACAGCACTGTTTAGCCTACAGTTCACCAGCTTGTCTGCCATCATGGAGGACCTTATCAAAAGGCCTAATGAAATCAAGATATATTATATCTACAACATTTCCCTGATCTACCAAGCTTTCAACTATCAAAAGAAAGGGAGGGAGGGAGGGATGGGTTTGGCATAACTTGTTTTTGAGAAACCAATGTTGGCTTGTAGTAATCATATACATATGCACAGACTGTTTAATGAAGCGTTCTGGAACCTTCCCCGGTACTGACTTCAACCTGGCTGGTTGATGTTTTTGTGAGTTCTCTTTTCCCCCCATTTGAAGATGCAGACAAAACTCATCCCCTGCAGTTCTGCCGTGACATTTCTCCAAGAATTCTGAAAGATAGACAACAGTCTTTTAGTACTCTTGGATGCAGTTTCTTGAGTGCTGGAGACAATAACACATTTAAAGCAGCCAGGTGTTCCTGTACTACTTCCCTATCTATTATTGTATCATTTCTTCTATTTTCACCAAGTAGAGCAGTGCTTTCATTTTGTGAGAAAACTTAGGGAAAGAACATTTTGAATACTACTGTCTTCTTTTTGTCCTCTGTTAGCAGTTCATCGTTATTATTTATTTACATCCTGCTTTTTCCCAGTTTGAGACATTGTTGTTGCTGTGTGCCTTCCCATCTTTCCCAATTTACAGCAACCCTAAGATGAACTTATCACAGGGACTCCTTGGCAAGATTTGTTCAGAGGGGGTTTGCCCTTGCTTTCCTCTGATGCTGAGAGAGTGCAACTTTGACCAAGGTCACCCAGTGGATTTCCATGGTTGAGTAGGAATTTGAATCCTGGTCCCTAGATCCTAGTCAAATACCCAAACCACCATACCATCCTGGCTCCTTCTCAGGCTTACAACAATTAAAACAAGCATAATTTAAAAATGTACAACATATGAAAATGAACAAGTATTTATATTATCAAAAAATTAAATGCAATTAAGATTTAAACCACTTTAAAAAACAATAAGCAAAAGTCCAGCGTATTATACAAGACCCATTTCCCCTGAAAAAAAGGTCTTCACATGCCTGCAGAATGACAGGAAGAAGAGTGTCAGTCTAGCCTCTTGAGGAAAGGAGTTCCAGAGCCTGGGAGCAGCCACTCAGAAGGTCCTCTCTCATTTTCCCACTGCAAGGGGTAAAAGGACAAAGAGAAAGAGCTCCTCAGAGGATCTCAAAAATTGGGCAGATTCATATGAAAGAATATGGTCCTTCAAATAATCTGGACATGAGCCATATATTGCTTTCCAGGTCAGCATTAGAACTTTGAACTGTGCCTGGAAATGAACCAGCAGCCAATCAAGTTGTTGCAACCAGTGAGTTGTGTGCTCCCTGAAGCCAGCCTGAGCAAACAATCTACCTGCAGCTCTTGGGACCAGCTGAAGTTTCCAAACTATCTTCAAGGCAGCCCTGCATAAAGTATGCTATAGTAACAACAATAGTAATCGGGATGTAAATAAGGTGTGCGTCACTGTGGCCAAGTTTGACATCTCAAGGAACAGGCACAGCTGGCACACAAGCCTTAACATTCCTGGTCATCACCAAAACCTGACCTTCTAGCTTCAGGGTTGAGTCCAACAGTAGCCCCAAACTATAGACCTGTGTCTCTCGGGGAGTGTAAGCATATCCAGCACAGATTGAATCCTTATCCCCTGAGCTGCCTTTGACTGACCAGGAGCACCCCTGTCTTATCTGGATTAAGTTTCTATTTCACTCCCTATTCAATCTATTACTGATGACACTGGTTCAGGACTGAAATAGTGTCCTTGGATTGAGGTAGAAAGGAGTTAACAGAGGTGGGTGTCACCTGAATACTGATAACACCAGACTACAAAACTCTGAACACCCTCTCTAACATTTATGCATTAAATAGCATGAGGGGCAGAACCAAGCCCTGAAGGACTCCACAGGCCAACAGCCAAGGGGTCAAATAGGGGTAGCCCAGCATCATCTTTTAGGTTCGACCCTCCAGGAGGGAATAAAGCTACTGAAAAACAGTGCTTCCGAGTCCCATCCAAGTAAGGCAGCCCCAAAAGATATCATGCCCAGTGGTACTAAAAGCCACTGAAAAGTCCAGCAAAACCCTCCCTGCTCAGTTCCCAGTGTAGGTTGTCCACCAAGGTACCCAAAGCTGTCTGTATCTCACTGCCAGAATGAAACCAGGCAGAAATGAAACAAAATAATCCATCTTATCGAGAAACCTCTGAAGCTGGAAGGACACTATATATGGTCCAAGCCAGAAATGGTATGTTGGAGACCTGCTGATGTTTATCCAATATGGTAAGCTCCAGAGACAGCTTTTTTAACTGCCTCCTTTAACTGCCATTCTGAAACTCTGTCTTGCTTTAGCAAGGCATTGACCACTCCTTTTACCCACCCAGTCACCCCTTCCCTCAGCCTTTCTTATGAGCCAGAAAAGGCAAGGTTCTAACATATATATGATAGCTCTCACCTCTCCAAGAATCCAGTCCACATGCTCAGATCAACAAATTGAAAAGTATCCACTGGACAAGCAAGTATGAAAGTTGCCTCCACCAAATCTGTATTAATTATAGCATCCTAATCAGAGTGGATCCAGGTGGTTTTATCTACAAAGTGTGAAGTTAGTTGTTTTGAATGATCTGGATTTTCCTCTCTTTAACTTGTATATAAAAGACCCCTGACCACTTGAAACAGCTCTGCTGGCCAGATCTTTATAGATGCAATGTAGGCAAAGAAGAAATTTGTCTTTGCTGCCTGCACTGCTTGCAGAGTAGGTCCTGAGTAAGATTTAGCTTGTGATCAATCAGCCCAGGTCTGAATTTTCTGCCAATATCACTGCAGTTGCTGTCTCACTTTTTCATTGCCATCAGCTTCCTGGAAAACCAGGAAAACCAGTTTGGCTCCAGTTATGAGAGAGAATACTCAGAAGTGATCATGTCCACTGCTCAGGCCATTTTCCCATCCCAAAGATCAACCAAGACTAGGGTAGAATCACCTGCTAAGGCAGCAGCAAAATCTCGAAGATGCAAAAGCTTATGGAGATGAATAATTTTAACGTGTCCTCCACCCATGTAAAAGGTTCTGGGTTCCAGCAAGTCTAAATAAACCCCATCAAGTAGAAATCTGTCCTTTACAACAGAACTATCGACAGCTCCTACATGCCCAGATCACCATCACCATCACCACACCCAACACAGAAAACAAGGTCCAGAGTATACCCAGTAGCACGAATAGGTCCAGATACCACTTAGGACATACCCATGGGTGTTATGGAGCACAACCATGGACAACTCCTGACAGGACAGTCTCAGCATGGATGTTAAAATTTCCTAGCACTACAAGGCGAGGGGACTCCAACGCCAAACCTGAGACCATCCCAGCTACTTCAGGAAGGGAGACTGCTGAGCAGTAGGACAGGTGTTAACACCAAAAGAATTCCTAATCTGTCCTAGCCACCCAGCCTCAGAGATACACTCTCAAACCCAGAAAACTGTGGGACAAGGCACCTGGTCATGAGGGAGGATTCAGAGTAGCCCACTACAACTCAAGCTCCTCCCTCCCCCCTCCACAGTCTCACCTACACAGAGAACATCAGTGAACTAAGGTGAGAGAAATTAACCTCTCCCCAAGATTCATCCAGGTAGATCTCAGTTCATGTTCATCCAAGATCAAGTTCTGAACAGCAGTTGTCTTCTCATTCACTGACCTGTCATTCACCAGCAGGATTTTCATCCCAGGGGGACTGTTGCCAAGGCTATCCAGGTGGTCTGAGCTGGACAGTTTGGGCAACTAGCATCCTATTCTTCTGTCCTCTCCTAAAAAACTGTGATTTCTCATCTTTCTGTATTTCTCTCTGCATGATACAACTGCAATGGTAGCCCCAAAACTGAACATCTCCCCTCCTCTTTTGAAAGCACATCCTTCCTGTGGTAGATTGGCTGCACACTTATAGGTGATAAATGTTGCAATGCCGCAGTCCAAATTAATAGAAGGCAGACCTCCCTTCTTTCAAACAGCAGAAAGTCTGTTGCTTATGTGTTTCCCGAAAGGGACTCTCCCAAAGAAGCAACCCCTCATTTGGTGTTGCCTCCTTCAGCAGCAGACCTGCCTCCACAGGACTTCATCTTTTATCTGCCAATTCCTTCAACTGCTACAGCATAAATAGGCAGAAACTTGCTGGCAGAAACTGCTCAGCCACAGGTGGTGGGCTTAAGTTCACAAGGAAGTAGACCCCCCTCCCCCAAAGTCCCCAAAATTGAGACAATCTCGCAGTAGCCACAGCAGCAGCAGGAAAAGTAAGAAGGGGTGCTTGCCTTTCAATGATTCTTCTCCACAGATGTCCCTCAAGCTTCCTCTCCCTGCAGAGAGTGGCCCTACCATTCTCTTCTCCTCCCCCTTGCTCCAAACATAGCCCAAAACCTCTTTTTTTTTAACTTCTGTAGCAAGCCTGAAATCACTGTAAGCTCACTTGCTGTTCATTTGTACTCCTCTTTAGTTGTTTCCCCCTTCTTCCATTTATTGTATATGTCTCTTTTAAACTTCAGCTCACCTGAAAGTTCCTGACTTTCTAGTTTCTTTAGGTACCTTGCTTTTCTTCCTCACTGTAATTGTTTATAATTATGCCTTCAGTATCTCCCCTTCAAAAAATTCCCATGCATCATGAATTACCTTCAAACATTTCTGACCATGAGATCTCATCCAGTATTTCCCTAAGCTTATACAAATCAGCTTTCTTAAAGTCCAGATTGGGCATCTCATTAACTGTTTTTTTCTCCCTTTCGCTATATAACAAATTCCAGGAGAACATGGTCACTCACACCCAGCAATTCCACTTCTTTTACTCTGTTGATCTTCTTGTTGGTTAGGATCAAATCCAAAACAGCTGATTCCCTCATTGCCTCCTCTACCTTTTAGATAATTAAAATGTAAGCAAAGCAAGTGCATAATTTTTGGACCCTATGTTCATGACAGAGTTTGACTTCCAACAAATCCCAGGATGGCTGAATCTCCCATTTCAGCTATATCTCACTATATCTCTTCTTGTCAAATATTTGGTCAACTGACTTTCTGCACCTTCAGTCATGGATCTCCTCACAGGTGTGAATAACTTTATATATAATGCTTCCACTCTTCCTTTCCTGTTTAGTCCGTTTTCTTGGAATATATTATACACCTCTGTTATTGTATTCCAATCATAAGACTTATCCCAGCAGATTGCAAAGATTCTATTAAATCATATTTGCCTTCTTGTGTTAACAGTTCAAGTTCCTCTTGTTTATTAGACACACTTTGTGTATTTGTACAGACACAGCTAAGACTGTGGGTAATTCTCTCCCGCTGCTTCCTTAATTTTTTTCCTCCTTATTGGTGATTTATCATATTATTGCCCCAATTTCCCCTGTATCATTGAGCCTATTGTTCCCAGTGCTTGGTGTCTTCCTGCCCTCTCAAATATTGCCTCTTTCTCCTTCTTTCCATAACTTAATTTAGAGTCCTCCTAGCAAACACATTCTTACCAACCACTATGAAATGAAGCCTATCTCTTGCCAAAATCCCTCCTCCTTAACGCACAGGCCACATAGCCCAAGAAGCCAAATCTTTTCCGACAACACTATCTGTAGAGGAAAATAGTATTCTTCTTTCTTGCTGGGCCATGAACTTCAGTGGAAAGGAACAAAGAAGTAACAAACTGAGCCCAGAGACATTCAGCTTCATACCCAGAACTGCATAGTCTCTGGCAATATACTGAAAGTTGTACCTTGTAGTATCATTTGTTCCCATATGTATCAGAAGAAAGGGGTAATGGTCAGCAGGCTTGTCAGTTTCTCTTTTAAATCATCAGTTTTCACTCTGGGAGACAATGCACCACTTGAGACATTTGCACACCACTGCTTGTGTGCATCACAGATACCATGAAGAAGAAGATACAGTGGCCCTTCTTCTGGTGTGACCTCCACACACATGAATGTGAAGTCACATGAAATGTCATGACCCATTATAGTCAATGGACATGGCAAGCGCATGTACATTGCATCCATTGACTATAATGAGACGTGACACTCACTTTTGTTTTGCTGTTGTTGTTGTTTACACTGGGAGTTCTGAAGCAGAACCCATGCACATAGGGCAGCTGCACTGTATCACTTTTCACCACCATATATATCTTCTTCCTCTAGGAATTGCAAAAAGCCCTTCCATCTACAGAATTCTCCAAGGTCACCTGCATGCTCTCCAAGGCTGTCGTTTTACCTGTGCCTCAAAATTGCTGACTAAAGGAAGACTATGTAGCTCCAAATGTGCAGCATGGTTCCTGATGTAACCCCGGCTGGCAGACTCAGTCCTGGGGAGTGTAATATTTAATATGAACAGGTTGCTTACCTGTAACTGTGGTTCTTCGAGTGGTCATCTGTGCCATCATACACTAGGAGCTTTAGCGCCTGCGCGGTAGCGTTCGGAAACTTCTAGAGCTCGTTCGCTTGGCGGGAACCCTTCCCCCACGCTGGTACTGCGCATGCTCCTCCTGCCGAGCAACAGTCTCTCCTCAGTTCTGTCGTCCGCCGTGGAACCTACAGGGACCTGAGAAAGAGGGGAGGAAGGGCGGGTGTGTATGATGGCACAGATGACCACTTGAAGAACCACAGTTACAGGTAAGCAACCTGTTCTTCTTCTTCGTGGTCTCTGTGCCTTCATACACTAGGAGACTGTGTAGCTTACTGGTCGGATAGCGGGTCAGGTCCTACAGCACGGAAGCCAGCACCTCACGTCCGAACCGAGCTTCTCTGCGCGACCGGCAGTCGAGCCTGTAGTGGCGAACGAAGGTCGATGGTTGGGACCAGGTCGCCACACGGCAGAGTTCGTGCAGGTCAACTCCTCGCAGGAGGGCCGCAGAAGTAGCCACAGTTCTGGTGGAGTGGGCTCGAAGCAGGGCTGGCGGAGGCTTCCTCGCGAGCTCGTACGCCAGCTGTATAGTCTGTACCACCCACTTGGAGAAGCGCTGGGTGGACACCTTGTGGCCCTTCCGACGTCGCCCATAACAAACGAAGAGATGCGGTGTCTGTCGGAAGGAAGCAGTCCTGTCGTTGTAAAACGCAAGGCCCGACGCACGTCCAGGGAGCGAAGGGACTGCTCCAAAGGTGTCGTCGGGTTCGGGAAGAAGGCAGGCAGGATGATGTCCTGGTTGAGATGGAAACTGGACACCACCTTAGGCAGGAAAGAGATGTCAGGTCTCAGGTCTACCTTGTCTCTGTGGAAGACCATGAAAGGCTCATCGGATCGAAGAGCTGTGATCTCACCCGCTCGCCTAGCTGAGGTCACCGCTACCAGGAAGGCCGTTTTCAAGGTTAGAAGCCTGTCATCCGAGGTCGCCATCGGCTCGAAGGGCAGTTTCGTCAACTGCGACAGCACCAACGAGAGGGACCACGGCGGTAGCGGCGGCGATACCAGCGGGTAAAGGTGTTGAAGTCCTTTCAGGAACCGCTTAACGGTATCGTTCCTGAAGAAAGCCGATGCCGCAGATCGTGGCAGCCGGTATGCCACGATCGCGGAGAGGTAAACTTTTAGAGATGGAAAGGCCAGGCCCTGTTGCCGGAGGTGAAGGAGGAAGTGCAGGACGGTAGAGAGTCCCGCGGGCGATACCGGCTCACTCCTCTCATTAGCAAAGGTCAGGAAGCGTCGCCACTTGTATTGGTAGTTGCGACGGGTGGATTCCTTCCTGGCCGCGATGAGGACGGTACTGAGCACGGGATCGTCTCTGCGATATCCTCCAGGCATGGAGGGCCAGGCGTGGCAGGTCCGGATGGAGGACTCGGCCGCTGGAGTGGGAGAGCAAGCCCAGCGTTGATGGTAGCCGAAGCAGGTCGCCTCGTGCCGCTCGTAGCAGGGGTGTGAACCAGTGCTGCCTCGGCCAGTAAGGGGCTACCAGGATCGCGTCGGCTCGGTCGGCGAGGATCTTCGATATCATCCGACCGAGCAGCGGGAACGGAGGGAACGCGTAGAGGAGTTCCCCGGTCCACAGAAACTGGAACGCGTCTCCGATGGAAGCGCGATCGTGGCCCGCTCTGGAACAGAATCGGTGACACTTCGTGTTTTCCCTGGTCGCGAAGAGGTCGATCGACGGTTCGCCCCAGCAGTTCTGAATCAGTCTGAACGCCTCTCCAGAGAGAGACCATTCGTGATGGGATGAGGTGTCCCTGCTGAGGGCGTCTGCTGTAGTGTTCTCCTGCCCGGCCAGGTGAACAGCCACGGGATGCGTGTGCAGGCAAATGCACCAGTCCCACAGATTGAGGGCGATGTTGAGCAGGGTTGTGGAATGAGTCCCTCCTTGTTTGTTGATGTAACAGACGGCGGTGGTGTTGTTCGTCAGGACCAGGACTGTGCGCCCCACGACGACGTGGCGGAACGCTCGTAGTGCCTTTGAGACGGCGAACAGCTCTAGCACGTTGATATGGAGAGCGGTCTCGTCGTCGGTCCATCTGTCGCGGACTTTCAGATCGCCGCAGTGGGCACCCCATCCGTACAGGGAGGCGTCGGTCGTTACCGTCACCTTCAGTGTCAGCTGCTGGAAGGGCATCCCAGACATCAGATTGTTTCGGGATTGCCACCATCGGAGGGATGAGCGCACGTCCTCCGGCAGTTGCAGGAGGATGGTCTGTTCGTCTCACAGAGGGTTGAATATGCGGACGAACCAGTGTTGGAGAGGTCTTGCCCTCAGTCTGGCGAGATAGGTCACCGCGGTAGTCGTGGCCATGTAGCCCAGGAGCTGCTGGACGCTTCTCGCAGACAACGTCGGGGCCGTGCAGGCATGAGCGGCGGCCCGGATCAGGGTTTGAGCCCGAGTCTCTGGCAGGTACGCCCTGGCGGAGGTGGAGTCGAGAGTAGCGCCGATGAAGTCCAACATCCTCGCCGGCTTGAGGTGGGACTTCTTCGGATTGACTTGTAGCCCAAGGCGGGTCAGGAGGGACAACGTCATGTGGACGTCGTGGTAAAGTCTCTGTTTTCAGGACGCCACCAACAGCCAATCGTCGAGGTAAGGGTAGACGGAAGCGCCCTTCATCCGCAGGAAGGATACCACCGGGGCCATACATTTGGTGAAGACCCTGGGGGCAGTCGAGAGTCCGAACGGCAGCACCTTGTACTGGTAGCAGGTGTCGTCGACTGCAAAGCGGAGGTACCGTCTGTGCTGCGGGCGAATGGCGATGCGGAAGTAGGCGTCTCGGAGATCGATGGAGGTGAACCAGTCCCCTCAATGGAGGAAGGGCAGGATCGACGGATCGTGACCATCTTGAACCTCTTGGGGCGGATGTAGTAGTTCACCCCTCTGAGGTCGAGGATTGGCCGGAGGGTACCATCGGCTTTCGGTACCGTGAAGTACCAGGAGAAGAAGTCAGTGGTCTTGGCTTCCGGCGAGAGCTGCTCAACCGCTCCTTTTTGAAGGAGGGACTGGATCTCTTCCAGGAGGGCCGGGCTCGACGGGGTGGAGTAGTAGACGCCTCAAGGTGGAATATCGAGAACTCGATGGCGTAGCCAAGACGGACGATGGAAAGCACCCAAGAGTCCGTAGTGACATGTTGCCACTCCAAAAGGTGTCGAGTCAGAGTCGGTCGGTCTCCGAGGGCTGATGGAAGGCTGAAGAGAGGATGTTGGGAAGTCCTGCCAGACAGGTCAAAATCTAGACTTCGCTTCCGAAGAGGACTTTTTAGAAGAAGCCGGACGGCGTCTGAAAGTACGTCTGGCAGATGAGCCAGAGGACGGCCTCGACTGGCCCGACTGGGCCGAGCGCTGGAACGACGAGGTCGACGATCGTCGCCAGGATTGGCGGAAGGTGGAAGGCCTGCGGGCTTGCGTGGCCGGCTGGAGCCCGATCTTTTTGGCGGTCAACCTCGCCTTAACTAAATTGTCCAATGCCTGGTCGGTGGTGGAGTTGAAGAGGCCCTCACCATCGAGGGGAAGGTCTTCGATCCTCCTTCAGGTGTCCTCTGGATGTCGGCCGGTCTGAGCCAGGCATGTCGGCGCAAGCCGATGGATCCTGCCATGACCCGGGAGGCGATCTCCACGGCATGCCGAGAGGAGGCCATCTGTTGCCGGGCGATGGAAATGGCCTCATTGAAGATGACCAAGGTGGCCTGACGGATGTCATCCGGTACCGTCTCCATCGCCGGTTGAAGGCGGTCTAGTACCTTTTTCAGGTATGCCGCGAGGCAGTCCTGGGTGTTGGACAGCCTAATATGCAAGGAGGCGGCGGAATAAAACCTCCTTGCGTAGGCGTCCAACTTTCTGCCTTCTTTATCCGGTGGAGTGGTGTGTTGTCTGCCGGTGCCTTTTGTCTGCGCCGACTCGACCACCACAGAGTTCAGTACAGGGTGGTTGAAGAGATAACTCGCGTTATCCTTCTGCACCCTGTACAGGTGCTCCAACCGCTGCGGTATCGGTTGTGCTGAGACCGGTCTGTCCCACGCGGACTTGACAACTTTAGCAATCCGGGGCAGAAGAGGCAGCGGGGCCGCGGCAGGTTGCTTCCCTTCGAAGATTGAGAAGACGGGATCGTCCTTCTCCGGCTCCGCATCGGCGATCTTAAGACCAAGGGTAGAGGCCATGCGAAGCAGCATTGCAGAGAACTGGTGGACGTCCTCTGGTGCTGAATCTGGGATCGGCTCCCCAAATCCCAGCGGAGGAGACTCCTGGGAGGCCACGTCCGAGGCCTCTGACTCGGCGCTCGAGTCGTAGGACTCCGAGCTCGGTGAGTCCTCTCGCCGCTCACTCTCTGGCTCCTTTACCGCAGTTGCGGGTGCGGCCCTTTTGGGCTTCTCCGCAGCCGGGACGGCGGCAGTGGTAGCATCACGCTTCGGCTGGCTCACAACAGACTTCACCTTCCTGGTGGTGACAGGTGTAGTCTGACAGGCCGTGGTGGTCGTAGCCTGTCCAGTCACCACTGACTCCACAGGGCGTGTTGCCGTAGCCGTAACCCTGGGAGGCGGCGATACCGCTCGGTATCGAGGTGAAGGCTCTCTCGCCCTATGGTATCCAGGCGAGGGAGAGTGGCTGAAGGAGCGGCCATCTGACGGCGAATGGCTTCAGTGCCGACGGTACCGAGGGTCCTCTCTTTGAGGTGAGCGTGAGTCGCGCTGTCTCTGAGGTGACCGGGACCTCCGGAAGGTCTCCCAGCGTCTCGGGTCACGGTGGTACCGATCCCGGTACAATGGAGAACGTGACCGGTAAGAAGCCGGGCGCTCTCTCCACTCAGACTCCCTCGCGTACCTGGCCACGTAGGACACCGAGGTATATCTGGAGGCAGACAAGCGAGGTTGTTCCTCTCTTGTCTCCCGAGGAGGCGGCGAGCTCATCGGGCGCTCCGAAGACCGGGACCGAGATCTAGCAGAAGCCGAGCACCGCTCCGGGGAAGCGGAGGTGTCTCTCCGCTGCAGGTCAGCCGACCTGCGACGGCTCGAAGGGCGGTGGTGCTCCTCCACCAGGGTTGGAGGTTCCACTGGCAAGTCCGGACGTTGTTGGGTAACGTCCTCGATCTCGTCGTCCGAGAGATCGACGGGCTTACCTCGCCCTTTGGAAGGCTCAAGGGTCGGAGGAGGAGTTGGAGGCTGAACGTCCCCAGCCGGGGAGCGTTTCTTCTCCTTCCGTTTTTTTTCTTCTTCTCCTTCTCCTTGCCCTTGTGTCCGTCCGGAGCAGGGCACTTCTTAGGAGGCGTCTCCTTGGCCGGCGCCTCAGCCTTCCTCACTGTCGAGGATCCTTTCGCTGACTTGGCAGCCGCCGACAGCTTTGGGATCCTCGGTAACGCCGATATCGGCGTTCTCGCCGGTACCAAGCCCGATACCGACGAGGTGGACGGGACGGCAGCCGCCGATACCGTCGATGGCGTGGTCGTCTTCTTTTCGGCCATCTTGGAAGTGGAGGTCTCGTCGATCGCCTTCAAAGACTGCTCCCAACAGTAGGATTTAAGCCTTGCGGACCTGTTGCGGAGAGTCTGGGGAGTAAAATCCCGGCAAATTGGGCAAGTCCGAGTATTGTGGGACTCACCCAAGCAGAAGAGACACTCCCTATGGCCGTCGTTGAGGGCAACTTTGCACCCGCAGGACATGCACTTCTTGAACAGCGCGGACATAAGACGAACGCCGAAACAAGAGAAAAGTCCAAAACACCAAATCCGAGGGAAGTCCGAGAGAGAGGTCAGAAACAGTCCGAAAAAAGTCCGAAAACCGTGAAAAACCGCAAGCCAAGCAAGAAAATCGAGGAACAAGCCAAAGAACCTTCCGTACGCGACGGTGGACGAGAAAGAACTGAGGAGAGACCGTTGCTCGGCGGGAGGAGCATGCGCAGTACCGGCGTGGGGGAGGGGTTCCCGCCAAGCGAACGAGCTCTAGAAGTTTCCGAACGCTACCGCGCAGGCGCTAAAGCTCCTAGTGTATGAAGGCACAGAGACCACGAAGAAGAACCAAAGTTATTAAGCCAGAGGTTCTCCGGACAGGAATGTAGACATCCAAGTCTAAAACCGAAGCACAACCAGCAAGGTCAGACCAAAGCTTCCCCAGTCACGTCTCCAAGAGGGAAACCTCGAAAGGCACGCACACACCCACAATGGACCATTAACAAAAATGGCACCTTAAGAGAATTACATGTCCTCCTGATGAGATTAACGCTTGCAACAGTGAGAAATACAAATACAAGGTCCATCTGCATGATTCATCTTTCCATTGTCCTTTCCTGGGAAAGGGTCTGCCCCCAAGGCATGTTTTGCCCTCTAATTGACTCCCCTTTTGGGACCCTCTTCAGAGAACTCCCATGCTTGACTAGCACCCTGACATTCTGCTAGTCGAGAGCTGCCCTCAGCATTCTTCCTCTGCTGAGCCATCTTTACCTCGTTTCTTCCCAAGCCAAAGACTACAGGATCAGGTGCAGTATAAACCGCTCTCTTTCTCTCCACTTTTCCTGATCTTCATATCTTTCTGACTCATCAGTTCTTGTGTGCTTGTGTGAGTTACTGCTTCATTGTGTGTATGTGTGTGGATATTTTGCCAATTCTGCTAAATAAACTACTGACAACTAGACATTTCGCCTGGCTCTCATGTGGTCTGACTCCACAGACATAAGGTTCAAGATCTCGCTGTATTGCCCTGCCCTCTGATTTGGCAAGCAGTGCTCCGCTAATTTCCCCAATCTTTATATTTTCAGAGCAAATCCGGGTGTCAGGGACCCCCAGAAGTCAGGGTAACACTGATAGTTCTGTTTTGTATGTCACAGCCTCCCAAGTGTCTATCTCCTATGATTAGGAACTGTCTCCTTCCCTAGAGGCATCCCCCTTAGATTGCCCTTCCAGGAAACTCTGCTCTGTTCTTTCCAAAAAAAGCTGCATCTTCCTTGCTAAGTTTAAGGGTAGATATACACTGCCAAACCTTCTCTTCTAGCAAGGCAACCAGCTTACATTTGCTGCAGGCATAGCCCCACACATCCTTCAGCAAGAAAACAAACATAGCACAGAAATTACCAATCACTGCAACAGCTCCCTCACCATCCATGTTCTGTCATACAATACAGGCAGCAGCACAGCACCCCAGGCCTTTCCATAAAACTCCCACACAGAACTCCTGTTTTCCTCATCTTGTTAGGTGAACTCTAGAAACTGAGGCAGTAGTTATACAGAGCTAGTGATTGCTAGCTCTGCCACCAACCAAGTCAGAGACTCAGCAGAAGCCCCATCCCTTCAGAGCATGTGGTCAGGGAGTGCACATGATCCAAAACAAAGTCACATAGACAAGCCTCCAAAGAGCTCACTCAAACAACCAGCCTTAACCCCCAAAACACAAACTTACTTCATCCATTTAGAGACAGCATTCCAGAAAATGAAACCATAGCTATACAATAGTGGCTGCTAGCTCCACACCCAACAAAGTCAGTGATTCTCTTCTTCGCAGCAGAAGTCCCACTCCCTTAGACCAAAGTCTTCACAGAGAGCACATTGTCCAAAACACACAAGGAAGGCTTCAAACGTTTCAGCCAAATAATCACCCTCATATCACCTGGTATCCCGGTGGTACACAACTCCAGTGAATCTAACCCATTATTTCTAACATAACCCAATAAACTACAGTGCCAGTTACACTACTTTTGTTGAGCACTGGCATACTTTTGCCACCGATTTGTAGTGGTGTAGGCAAAGGCTAGGACAAAGATTTTTAGATAAGCTTCCAATCTTTGCTAAACCAGTAGCAAACACCCAGGCAGAAGTGACAGTGCACCAGAAATACAGTTCAGATTTAGCCTTCAGGTACAGTGAAACTGTTCTAGAGAAGCCAAGAAATAGCACTGTCCAAGCCTTTGCCAGAACTATAGCAAATGCAAGAGGGAGATGGAGCATGCTGCAGCTGCACTGAAAAGCAGAAGTGTCTCTAGCTTGTCAATTCACATGAATGTCTAAGTGTGCCAAAAGGCTTCACAGACAGAAAGGAAAGCCCCGCCAGCTGCATGCCATTACTTAATATGTGAAAAAACATCAAGAGGCAATGAGCAGCAGGCACATCCAATTCTAGAGAGGAGACAATATTAAGAAACAATATTCATATTTATTTGTTGTTTTATTACTGTGTTTATGTCAAGATGATTATATACCATCCTGAAATGCACTAGAAAAAGAAAATGTGGTGGTATGAAAATGTGTTAAAGGTGGTATGAAAATGCATTAAATCAAAGAATAAGTAACAAATGTTGCATAAGTCACCCTATGTGGCCATATTTCACACAGCAACTTTTTTATTGTGCCAGATCTTTCTTGGATTTTCAAGCAAGCTCTTAGGTAAAGGGTTGGGAACTTCATGGACCTGGTGCCAAATCCGGACATCCCACGGGCCAAATCCAGCCCTCTGGGCTTTTCCAGATGGCCATGTCCTTTTCTCTGTAAAACCATCATTTTGTGGTTTCCCAGATTTTGTATATTGCCATTCTAAAAGGGTGAAATGCCATGATCCTAAAGCTTAGCTACTGATAGTAAGAACTTTAAGCTGAAGTATGCTGATATTTTTGCTCACACTTTAGCATTTGGCCCTGACAACCACTGGAACATAGCATCTAAGAACTTCTCTAAAATTAAATTATCCCTCAGGTTGAAATAGGCCCATCAACCATGTCTCATATAAAACAGCTTCTGCATCCCAACTTTATATTCCTGCAGTAACAAAGGGGGAAATACATATTTGGGGTATAGAGTGGGTAACTGGAGAAGATGTCATATGTGTACACTGGCCCTTAAAAATTTACAAATGCCAGGCACTGTACTGGTCACTTTTAAAATATTGATTAAAAACTGGAATCTAGCTAAAGGATTGAGAGAAGTAGGAGCTGCTTAAAATGCCAGCAAACAATACAGTAAGGCAGGATTATCCTCTCCCAGTTTAGAGGCCACTATACCCACAAAGCTTGCTAATCCATATTCTTTCCCCTTCAATCTCTGACTGTTAAAAAAAACACTATAATACTGTAGCTATAGTACAGCATACAAATTTATGGCAATTAAAGTTTGTAAACTTTATAGCAGTCTGGGCAAGGTGCAAGCTGGGGCCACATGTGGCAGTAAGGCTGTTTTTGTGCCTTCCATACCTTCAGACACCTTTATAGTCTTTTCTCTGTCCACAAAACCGGTAATTGTCTCTCTCGGAAGCATCCAGCAATTTATTTTTTAAACAGGGTTGCAAGTCCCTCTCCAATACTGTTTGACATTTTAAAAAAAATAAAAACCAGAAATGGAGTTCTGCCCACTTCCATTTAATGGCATTTCATGCAGTCCCCAAAGAATCCCAAGGGTAGAAATTGGTCTCTGGACCTGCTGCAATTGCCATCCACTGGTTTATGGTATTCAATGTTTATAACAGAATTAATGTGCACATTGTCTCTTATTCCAGAACATACTGACATGTACACAGTAAAACCTATGAAATCTGACAGTGTCTTAGGACAGCCATGCAAACTGGGAACATTTTTCCTGTTGGATTCTGCACTCTAATAGCAGCCAGAGGCAGAGTTAAAGTGGGCTCCAAGACCTAGAAGAAAATAAATTGAAGACTGCTCATTCTCTACCCAGACTGTAAATGGATAAGGAAGAAGCTCTTTGCATGGTTTCTAGAATAGCCAAGGCACATTTCCATCTTTGTCTGCTCATGTTCTCCAGTATGCCTCAACCAGGAGTTCCCAAACATTTTTAAAATCTGAAAAACTGTAGTTAGCACCATTACAAAATTGCCACCATAGGGAAGTTTTCTGCCTAGTCACAAAACCAGCAAGTGTGTTTTGTCACAAAGGACAAGGAATTGATAAACAATATCATAAGAGATGAGGAGGAATACTGCAGAGATCTGGCATCATTTCCCAGCTTTTAAGTCTTTGTCCTTTGCATGGACATTGTTTCTTTTTCAAACTTCTGTCATTTCATTTCTCAGAAGTCCATGAGTGAGAGACACTAAGAAAAGATGAAGTATAAAACTCTGGCACTGGGCTGCTGGTCATGCAGGAATTCAAGAAGAGACTCTTTCCTAGAAGCAAAACATGAGTCACAGCCCTTATTAGCACAGCGCTAGGCATTACTGCAGCTAAATTCCCATTAAACCTTCTTTGGAAATGTCAAACACATCAGTTTCAATTAATTTGGTATACTCTCCCTTTTCAGTGCAACTGTTATATCCCAGAATACACTTGTGTTCTCTTTGTAAATTAGGGTTAGATGCTTTCCCATTCTTCCCAGTCTCAGCCTTTCCCTTATTTGTTCCAATGCTTCTCATTCTTTGAGGCTCATTCTATAGGATTCTACTCCCATTTTAATTTCTGTGTTATTGCCCTGCAAACCACTGTAGCTTCTTTCTCAAATTTTACCTCAGATCTTGATGCTTGGTTTGTCATTTTCCTCAGAGATTATATTCACCCTACTCTTTCATTTCAATTATGTTTAGAACGCCACTAACAAAAAGTGGCCTACCATCTTCTCTCACCATCCTACTTCTCTTCCTGTCTCTGCTTTTGGATCATCTCCTCCATAAATTGCCCTAGGCATAGTCTTGTCTTCATAAAAATAATTCTGTTGTTGACTTCTCTGCTATGGAATTTCAGCTGCCTGACCATCCTTTTGCCTCCTTTACATACACTCTCCTCCCACCTTTGTTCCTTCCTTGGACCTGCATTCCATACATAGAGTCAGTGGTCCCCTTTCTTCTGTGATTTTTGCTCACTTCCTCAACTCTGCAGTGGCCATTGAAAAGTCATGAATAATTTTCCCCACTTTCCAAAATATTTATCCTCTAATCTAGACCACAGGATTCCTCCTCCCATTTAATCTCTCTATTCATGCTGTAAGTCCTCACAAATGTCAACCAGAGAACAAAAAAGCTAGCTAATGCTGATTTTATCTATTATAAATTTTTCCTTCTCTGTAGTTTTCCACCCTTATTCACACCTGTAAAAATCTTTGGAGCCTTTTCTTTTCTTCTGATCCCTTAATAAGGCATCTCATCTCCTTCCAAATTGCTCTTCCTCTCCAGCTAAAATAAAGGTGCCTCCTAAAAGAAAGACACTTGAAACTATTTGACTTAGTTCATCTATCTTTCACCCTCAAACTTTTCTTCTTTCCTCTTCAACTTATTGGGCAATAAAAATGTCCTGTTCATCTAGTCCAACTCTTCAATGTGTTGTCTTGATCTTATCTCCTCTTGTGTTCTGGTTGCCATCCACACTGCCATGATTCCTATAGTCCATCACACAATCGTTTTACCTGGCTCCTTTCCTGCTGTAAATTTGCTATTATCCTTTCCCTGAAGAAACATGCCATACCCATCTTTCTCCCTTATTACAACTTTTATTTTCATATTACCCTTTGCCTTCAGACATTCAGAACCTATTGTCACTTGCTTTCCTCTCTTTCTCCCTGAACTCCTTACAATCTGGAGCTTTTACTTCTTTATTCCATTGAAACTGTCCTCACCAATGCTAGCAAATTATCTCCAAAAGTCTCTATTCTGTTCTTGTCATTCTCTACCTCTCTACTGACTCTAAAATACTTGTCCAACTCTCTTTGCTCTCACTTTTTTTATGACCTGATTTTGCCCTCAGATAGTTTTAGATTAACTGCATGATCATAGCATTTTCACACTGGAAAATGGTGTTTTACCTTTGCCCACTGGGTTCAGAAAAGATCCAATCCCATCCATCTAGTTCTCTGAAGAGTTGCTCCCAAACAACTCCAACAAATGCCATGACATTCAATACCATATAAATGATGGCAACACAGCAGTTTCTGTTGCTAGAACTTCCTTCTTTATCAGCATACCACCCTGAACAAACCCTATCTCATCTGACTTTGGGAAGTTAACAGAGTGAGGACACAATAACACTTGGATGTGAGATCCCAGGGAATAACAGATATCTCCATGTAGAGCTAGAAAAGAATACTTGCCTTTGACCATGGAAACCTGCTGCCAGCCAATAATGCTTTGGAGACAGACCAGTGGTTTGACTAAGTACAAAACAACTTCCTGGGGTTTTTTATCCAGTTGTCTCTTCCAGTTGCCAGATATTTCCACCTACAGAGTTCACTGGCATAGCTTACTTCATACATCCAAGGCAGAGCTTCTCATCTTTTCTCTAAAGCTTTCTTCTCCTTCCACTTTCTCCAGACCCACTGAATATGTCACCATCCAAGCTGATCAGGCGCAAAGCACTGACCTTATTTTCTGTACCTTCTTCTCCTTTGCCCCTCATGTTAAAATTTGTTGCTATCGTGATACTACTTTTGGCATAATATTACAAAATACAGATCTTTTTCAATTCATTCAACAGAAACTCTTTTTTTATATTCAAGTTATACCTCACACTGCATTCTCTGGCCTACTGCATACCTTGGTTATCACACTTCTCTTCCAAGGTCTACCACCAAACTGACTTATGGTTACCCCATGAATTTCATAGGGTTCTCTTAGGCAAGGAAAATTCAGAGGTGGTTTTGCCAAATCCTTCCTCTGAAATATAGCCTACAGCACCTGGTATTCATTGGCGGTCTATCATCCAAGTATTAATCAGAGCTGACCCTGCTTAAATTCCAAGATCAGATGGGATCTGGTACTTTTAGGGTATTTAGGCCATCTCAAAGGCCATATTACAAAGCAGTTATTTTACATGGTATACCACAGTGGAGAGCCTGGGACTGTCCAGATAAGCTCCGATAAGACTGGGACACACAGTCAAGGGTCAAGCATGACAGGAATTATAGTTCAACAACATCTGGGGGGACAATAATTTCCTCTGCCATGTGGTATATACTAATTTGGGAGATCACTATGATCTCAGGAAAATTCAATTGTATGGATTTTTGTAGTTCTCAACATGGATTATTTTCAATACAAATCCACATCTGCATTCAGTAAGAACAAAAGCACCTTGTGAACCAGTCTAATCAATTATATTATCTTATTAAATTGTATGTTAGTTAGGGATACAGTTGCAACTGGAAAAAGTGAAGGGATCGGTTTATGCTAACTCTTTTCTATATTCATAATTGATCAAATTGCCAGTGCTGGACCAGGGCTAATGCCCCTGTGACAACAAGAAGGATCTAAAAAATAATTATCTGTAGGCAGTGTGAGTATGTAGATTATGTATTGGCAAACTGCAGCCCACCCCTTAGCAGTCAAACAAATTGCCCAAAAATGACCTTTGGGTATGTGGAGAGCATTACCACAATGTTTGGAAGCCCTACCTGGATCCACCAGGGTCTAAAAAATGTTTGCAAAAATGTTATATATATGTGTGTGTATGTGTGTGTGTGTGTGTGTGTATTATAGATATATATCACACACACACACATATATATATATGCGCCTCAAAATGAAGTGCCGGCTAGGTGCTCAAGAAGGCCTCTAAACATGATAGAAATGTTCCAATGTCCCTCAGAGAGCATTTGAGGGCAAAAAAAAAAAAAAAGTTTTTAGGAGGTGCAGCGTACATTAGGCTCTCCAAGGTCTTTTGTGAGGTAATGTGGCTTCCCTAGCCTTCTACAGTTACCCATTCCTGATGTAGAACACAAAAATACATTCTTCAAATTTAGCTCTCCTTCTACCGTGCATTTTCTGATCAGACATTTTCAGTACCACCTGCTGTATATAATATGCCCTAAGCCATCTTATAAAGGATCATAGAATCATAGAGTTGGAAGAGACCACAGGGGCCATCCAGTCCAATCCCCTGCTATATAGGAATACACCATCAAAGCACTCCCAACAGATGGTCATCCAGCCTCTGCTTAAAACATCCAAAGAAGGAGACTCTACCACACTCTGAGGCAGCATATTCCACTGTCATACAGCTCTGACCATCAGGAAGTTCTTTCTGAGGTTCTGGCGGAATCTCCTTTCCTGCAGCTTGAATCCATTGCTCCTTGTCCTAGTCTCTGGAGCAGCAGAAAACAAGCCCAGTCCCTCCTTGACAGGACCTGTATATGTAAATAATTCTGTTTACAGTTTGCCATTGTCCTCACCTAGTTCTTTTAAATATAGCTTTATTACTTCTGGTGACACCTGGAAGAGTCCTGTCTATTGACATACACATGTTCATTTCCACTCATCTCTGTCTGAAAGCTAGCTTCAAAAGCACTTGCCCATAGCAACGGAGAGTGCCCCCCCCCCAAAAAAACAGAGAGAAATCAATGTTCCCTTATACATGCAAGTCAAGTTGCATCTTAACTGACCTTAAGCCTTCTGGGAGAACATTATATGAATTCTGCTCACTTGCTGATGCAATTTCTTTTTTAGTTCTTTTATGTGAACTAGCAGATAAAATTAGTAAGCAGTTAAACAGTTCAAGAGCTTCCAAGTTCCAGGAATGAGTTAAGCCTCCAATTTCTTGCCATTTTGAAATGGTACTGGCTATTTTCACTTTGTGATTATTTCAGCTAAGAAAAGAAATCAGCATGGCAGCTAGGCAGTTTAGATGCAATGTCAGAGAGCCAATTAGTACTTCATAGTCAGGCTCAGACACTGGCAGGCAATTATGAAATTGCCTCCTAAGCAAATTCTGGCTGAGCTTTAATCCTTCTGGGTCTGCATTTAAAAAAGCCCCATTTGGGGTGTCTTAAACCAACTCTAATGAAGTCATGTTCAAGTTAAAAGCTTCCCTACTGGCTTACTCTGCTGGGACCTCCTCAATTATACAGCTTAATTTTTGGCCACCAAAGACTGGAAACCGTCTTTGAAACAATATAAAATCTCTCTTTCTCCCTGTTCTTTCTCTCTTTCTCTCTCTCTCACACACACACATACATACACACACACACACAGGGAGACTGAGACTCACAGAAATACAAACACTAAACATGCAAATCTAATTTCTTTGTCAAACAATTTAGAAATGTTGGTAAAAGAAAAATAGTTTGAAAAAATAAACTGATATTCCTCAGGCAGCCAGCTGTAGAGATATATATACCAAATCAGATCTGTGCAGAAACTTCCCTAGGACCTTGCAAAGCTTATGCCTGGAAGTTAGCACTTCTTTCCTACCCCACACAAACAGATTTTTTATTGTGCACATGCCTTGAGGAAACTGAACATTCAGTTTCTTTGCAGCAGCTTTAAAATAAGTTGCACTTCCGAGAATAAGACACACCTGCAGCAGGAAATGAAAGTGGCTTAGGGGTCAGATGTAAGATTGTGCAAAGTTATTGGCAAACAACTTGTTTTGTTTGTTTGTTTCTTCGTGGTCTGTGGAGTCTAATATATTTGTTTAATTTAAAGTATAACACTATCTTACCTTTCTCTCAAATGTGACTCAAAATGGCTCACACATGAATTAAAACAAGCCATGTGAATTAAAAATCAGTAATAAAAAAAATATTAACACTTTGAAACAATATAAGAACAAGAACAGATGCAATACATGTACCCCATTAAAGACCTTTCCACACAGCCACATAGTCAACAAATGTTTGCTTAAAGTAAAGGACAGAAGGGAAGGAGCCACCTACGGCCGCAAGTTCCACAGCCTGGGAACAGTCACCAAGTCTCCTTCCTGTGTCCTCTCCAATGTGCCTGTGAAGGTGGTAGGATCAAGAAAAAGCCCACCCCCAAGAATATTAAAATTCAGGCAAGGGGAAATACAGTCCTTCAGATAGTGTTGACCTAAACCATACAGGGCTTTACAGATCATGATTAGCATTTTGAATTGGGCCCAGAAATGAATCAAGAGATGGTGAAGTTATTTCAACAAGAGAGTTGTATATTCTTTGCAACCAGCCAAATCCAGGATTCTGACAACATCTGTTTGGACTTTATGAAGTTGCTGAACAATGTGTCTATTATTATTTATTAAAGTTTAGTACATAATTTCTGCTCATCAAGGCTCCTGAATCTAAATATAAGCACTACAGACCTAACACACAAGGCGGAATGGTACCAATGATATCATCAAGGAAAACAGCATATGGAGGACTATCAAAGGCCACATCTAAGCTGACACACATACATCAAAGGCCAGTTGATTTACAGATACTTTTTAAAAAACATGGTTCCTTCGATGGCATTTCTTAGCTAAGGGATTAAAGCTTCATTGCCCTATCTTGTCATCTATATATAACTACAGTTTCTTAAAATGTACAATCTTATGAAAACGAATCACAAGGATGATAAGATGTATAGAGAACAAAACATATGAGGAATTGGGTGTGATCAGCTTCTTGAAGAGAAGACTAAGGAGATGAGATTGATGCACACTTTAAATATCCCAGGGGCTGACACAAAAGAGGAGGGGCAGGCCTGTTCTTTGCTGCTCTAGAGAGCAGAACCAGGTCTAATATTTTTAGGTTACAGGATGGTAGATTTCAGCTGAACAAGAAGAAATTTCTTGACAGTGAAAGCTGTTCAGCAATGGAAGCAATTAACTAGAAAGGTGATGGGATCTCTTTTTCTGAATCTCTTCAAAAAGAGGCTGGACAGCTACCTCCTGTGAATGCTCTAGTTAGAGATCCTGCTTTGAGTAGGGCTGTTGACCTGATGGCCCATAAGGTCCCTTCCAATTCTATGATTCAGATGACCAAAATGGTAAATAACAGTACCATCTAGTATGCAGATCAACCATAAAAGAATCTCTTAGGCTTTGGAACATCAGGAAATTTAGATGACAGGAGAATAGAAATGCAGGTGTATCCCTTCTATGTTTACTTAGTAAACAGTTAGCAAATGTAGTTACATACTCCTTGTCAAAATATCATCACACATCATAGACATGTCAGTGGGCAATCAACACACGTTGTCTTCTTACATGCAACAGTTGTCATAAGGTACATAGTATTTGTACTCCTTGAATTTGGTACTTGTAGAACACTATAGCACTAAGAAACATCAGCTTACACTGTATATGTAATATAAGAGCAAAATACATCTCACATCCAGCTGTTGAGGAAATGATGCAACTTTGAGATGCATTTCAGTATCTTTCAGTATTTGGAAGTATTTCTACTATATTGCAGCACATGTAAAGAAATCAGCTTCTTAGACAATACAGTTAATATAGTTCAATTTAATTCAGCACCGCAAAACATTTACATATACAGTGAGCAATCTACTTTCATGGGAGTTAGGGGTGCAAAAGTGGGAAAACTACAAGGAAAATCAAAATCAAAATCACTGACACTATTTTCCTTACCCGAGAACAGTTCCCTAGGAATTTCTAGGCTCTCTAGCATGATTATATGGTTCACTTCCAGAAGTGGACCCACAGAATCATGCTGGAGGACTTAAGAGATTCCTAGAGGAAGCATTTTTTACCATGGCAGGGGCAAATAAGGAAAGAATTTTTAAAAAATACATCAAAGAAACAAAAGAGATAAACCATGAATAATCAAATCCACAAATGCTTAACCTGCAGATACAGAGAGTCAACTGTATTGTATTAGTTCAACATAGGTACTGTTAGAGAGAGCAAACCTCTAACTGTTACACTGGCATTTTATTATAAACTAGTGTATATACCCAGCATTTCCCAAGATTTTATTTTCTCATAGGTAATACTTGTTAGAAAAATTTGAGATCCTGTGTCTCTAATTCTCCAAAGTGTCTTGTCCAGTACCTGTAACTTTTCCCCATATTCCCCATTCCAATCTGTATTCAGAGTTATGAACATACACAGGTTGGGTTCCTGAGGGAATACACTGCCTTCTTCCTTGTTGTTAGACCTCATCTCCATAGCAAAAAGAAAAAAAGCGAAACTAACTCCTAACCAATGGCTAAAACCAACGAACTTAAAAGTTAGGAATAAAATGAAGTATAACTTATAAGAAAATAATTTTATATCAAAATTATCAAAATAATTTTATATCAAAATTATTGTCAGGGTTGGTAGTCCATAAGCATGGTCAAACAGCCATAGTCTTGTGGATAATCCAATGCTTATAAAGCACCACTGGAACATCTCCTGAAAGGAGGAAGAAAACTAGATGGTTCCTGTTGGTTGATATGGCACTCGAATAGTCTAAACAGCCAGATGCGTTTCAACGTAACAGTCTTCTTCAGTAGCTGGATTTTTCTTCAGATTTCTTGTGCCTCTCTTTGTGCAAAACAAACTCCATGTTTTATAGTTCTCAGCACAAACCATCCTGAACGATAAGATAATAGGACAAACACTCACCACAGATAAATTATACAGTAGTTGCTGAAAAGAAGAAATCTTCCATAACTCCTCCAGTCTCATCTTATCTTTAACCCAGAGTTCAGTTTAAATAACATCACTGGCCAGTCCATTTGTGGTTAATTAGAACTATTTCAGCAAGGTCACATCATTGCAACAACTTACATACTTGTAGCAAAATATAAAGTCTCATTAAAGCATTTGTAATACAAACTCACCAAATTCATATAATGATTCATAATACAACTGTTACCTAAACCACATGAACTATACTGTTTACAAATAAAACAATGGCCACAAAAGTGTTTCTCAGGGCAGGAGATCAGGACCTTCCTGATCAGACAACCCCTCAGGCTGATATACCCTTAAACTTTCATCCACATTGACAGTGTCTTGGATTCAAAGCGGACATTGGGAACAAAAGAACTGACTGTCTATGTAACAGTTAACCAACCAATTTCATCATTAAGATAGGCTTTGGAGATAGGCTATTGAGTTCATATATCCAAAAGGTTTCCCTTTTTTAAAAATTTCTTTTACCCCTCTTTACTATGGATAGGAACCTGTTCAATGCAACAAAATTTGATGTCATGTTGGTGCTCTACAAAGTGCTTTACCAGTGGTGCATACATTCTTTTATTTCCAATGCAATTTTTATATTCAATGATTCTAATCCTAATTTTTCTTGTCATCATCCCCACATATAACAGTTTACATGGACACTGGATAATAAAGATAACCCCTTGGGAATTACACTCTAATATAGTTTTCAAATAGTATTCCTTATGAGTTATGGGATTTTCGAAAGACTTCAGTTTGCAGCAATGGCTGCAGGCACTGCAATTGCCACACAGAAATTATCCCTTAGTTTTTACACTCCCAGTAACAATACTAGTCAAGTTTTGCCAAACATGGGGGTTATATTCCTTGAGTTGCTGTATCTCCCTTATAACCATATTTTGAAAAACTTTGATATAAGGATTATTGGTAATGGGGTTAAAATATGATTAGGGTCTCAGTTCTTGCATATGACTTTCAAGTGGTCCATTGCTATCCTCAAAGAAATCCATTACTCTAATGTTTGTAAACATGTATTGTATTTCAAGCATTGTTCTGAATGTATCATATCTTGGAGCGGGAACAAAAGATAAACCTTTCTGCAACACCTGAATTTCTAATTTTGAAAGTGTGTAATAAGTTGACTACCATCCCACATATCTCCTCTCTGTCCAGTTGTATACTTTGTTCTCCTTATAGTTCCTAAGGGACTAAAGAAAAATCCAGCCACTGAAGAAGTCTGTTACGTCAAAATGCGTCTGACTGTTTAGACTATTCGGGTGCCATATCAACCAACAGGAACCGTCTAGTTTTTTTCCTCTTTTCAGGAGATGTTCCACTAGTGCTTTACAAGCATTGGATTATCCACAGGACTATGGCTATGACCATACTTATGGACTACCAACCCTGAGTAGCTCATATTGTTCTTCCTCTCAATGGAAGTTGATATGCAATGACTTTATGATTCAATGCATCAGTCCTGCCTGTAGAAATCACAGTTTCTCTATATATAATCTCTGTATGTTTATTTTGGTTTTAAATATTTAATTATTGATGACTTTATACATAGTTAACCAAGTAAAGAGTGACTGTTTAAAATTTATCTCAGACAATAATTTTTAGATATAAATTCATTTTCTTATCAGTTACACTTCATTTTATTCTTAACTTTTAAGTTTGTTGGTTCTCATTTCCATAACAACCAGCCGCTTCCAAGACAGACACAGTTGACTGAGGCCCAAGAGCTCTCCAGCTGAGAATTCTAAAGGCTGCTCCTTAAACTGCAAACTCCAGGATTCCAATCTTCTCAGGCAGCCAATCATACAAGGTCTTCTCCTGACACAATCATATGAGGTCAGGTCTTTGCCTGACACAGACAAACTCACAAACTTTGACTTTTATATATTAGATAAAATATTCTCACACTTCATGGGCGTTGCAATCAAGAAATATCTTTTTTAGTATGGCTTCCTATAAGCAAATCAGTGCCTCCCTGTTACTTTTTCTTGGCTTTCATACAGACTGCACACAGATTGTTTCTGTTTCTCTACTCCAATTAGTGTAGTGGCCACCAAAACAGCTGAATTTGGGAAGCCAAAACCAACAAGATCTCCCGCAGTCCAAATATAGAATCCCAGAATCATAGAATCATAGAAATGTAGAGTTGGAAGAGACCACACGGGCCATCCAGTCCAACCCCCTGCCATGCAGGAACACCCTCAAAGCAATCCCGACAGATGGCCATCTAGCCTCTGCTTAAAAACCTCCAAAGAATGAGACTCCACTACTCTCCAAGGCAGCAGATTCCACTGCTGGACAGCTCTGACCATCAGGAAGTTCTTCCTGAGGTTCAGGTGGAATCTCCTTTCCCACAGCTTGAATCCATTGCTCCTTGTCCTGGTCTCTGGTGCGGCAGAAAACAAGCCCTCTCCCTCCTCTACATGGCATCCCTTCAAATATTTAAACACAGCTATCATGTTCCTTCTTAACCTTCTCTTCTGTAGACTAAACATACCCAGCTCTCTAAGTCTATCCTCATAGGGCATGGCTTCCAGGCCTCTCACCATTTTGGTTGCCCTCCTCTGGACTTGCTCCAGCTTGACCATATCCTTCTTGAATTGGGGTGCCCAGAACTGGACACAGTATTCAAGATGAGGTCTAACCAAAGCAGAGTAGAGTGGTACCAGTACCTCCCTCAATCTAGACACCATACTCCTATTGATGCAACCGAGAATTGCATTGGCTTTCTTGGCTGCCGCCTCACACTGCTGACTCAAGTTCAGCTTGTGGTCTATTAAGACTCCTAGATCCCTTTCACATGTACTGCTTTCCAGCCATGTGTCCCCCATGCTATATTTCTGTATTCCATTTTTTCTACCCAAGTGTAGGACCTTACACTTCTCTCTGTTGAATTTCATTTTGTTCGCCTTGGCCTAGCTCTCCAATCTATCCAGGTCATTTTGAATTTTGATCCTGTCCTCTGGCGTATTAGCAACCCCTCCCAATTTGGTATCATCTGCAAATTTGATGAGCATGCCCTCTATTCCTTCATCCAAGTCGTTGATAAAAATGTTGAACAGCACTGGGCCCAGGACAGAACCCTGTGGCACCCCACTAATCACTTCTCTCTAGGATGAAAAGCAGCCATTTGTGATCACCCTTTGGGTTTGGCTGGTCAACCAATTACAAATCCAACTAACAGTAGCCCTGTCCAGCCCACATTTTACTAGCTTCTTTGCAAGAATGTCATGGGGAACTTTGTCAAAGGCCTTACTGAAATCAAGATATGCTACATATACACTATATTTGAATATGCACTATATTTGAAAGCTATTTATTTCTAAGCCATCCCCAAAAGATTTCTCAAATTTCAACTCTATCAACAATCAGTGTCACCCTTCCTTCCCTTTTGTTTGTTTGTTTGTTTGTTTGTTTGTTCTAAGAGAACAGCTATAAGGCTGGCTGCCTCCTTTCTTACACATATATTGGTTTGGTTGGCTTGAAGCCCAAAAACTAGAAGCCTGCTCTTTTTCCTTCTGATTTCCACAGACAAGTACCTTTTAAACTTTTGATTTTTAGCATATGTTAAGTCTTAAATTCCACATGCAGAGCCTGAGGTGGCAAAACATTAATATTATTGACAGAATTCCTATTACAGTACGGGGAAAACGGACCACCACAGCCTTACATTTTTTAAAAAATAACAGAGATAACAGAAATAGAGACTTTGCTAACAGAGACAGAAGACGTAGTCATGCTTCCAGTCAACTGCCTCCTCACACTATAAGGTATACGCTATATGTCAGCTCACATCAAAGGAATACCAACCATTTGGATATTCTTTGGAAATTACTAAGAGAGGCAGCTTTTGTGGCAAGCTGCCAATGACTTTGTTAACCAAGATATGCATTTATATGTAAATATACATTTGATAATCAAGTATTGGTGGTCGATTCTGGATTCTTTGTAAGAATAAGCTACCTCCACTTGTTAAAGAAGTACAGATTAATAAGTATAAGTGGTCTCTTTCCAAAAAACCCATACTGGATCTTAGTTATCACAATATTTCTTTCAAAGTGTGCACAGATTGACTATTTAATTATCTGTTCTAGAACTCTTCCTGGTATCAACATCAGGCAGACTGATCAGTAGTTGCTCAGGTCCAAAACCACAATAAGAACAGGTTGCTTACCTGTAACTGTAGTTCTTCGAGTGGTCATCTGTGCCTCATACAGTAGGAGCTTTTGCACCTGCGAGGTAGCGTACGGAAAATTCTAGAGCTTAGTAGCTTGGTAGGAACCCCTCCCCCATGCCGGTACTGCGCATGCTCCTCCCGCCAAGCAACGGTCACTCCTCAGTTCTATGGTCCGCTGTAAGAAGTACAGGGACCTGAAAAAGAGGGGAAGGAAGGGTGGGCGTGTATGAGGCACAGATGACCACTCGAAGAACTACAGTTACAGGTAAGCAACCTGTTCTTCTTCTTCGTGGTCTCTGTGTCTCATACAATAGGAGACTGTGTAGCTTACCAGTAGGACGGTGGGTCAGGTCCTAGAGTACAGAAGCCAGCACAGCACGTCCAAAGCGAGCATCTCGACGGGACCAGCAGTCGAGCCTGTAGTGGCGCACGAAGGTCGATGGCTGGGACCAGGTCACCACACAGCAGAGTTCAGGCAAGTCCACTCCTCGCAGGAGGGCTGCAGATGTTGCCACGGCTCTCGTAGAGTGAGCTCGAAGGAAGGCTGGTGGAGGTTGCTTTGCAAGCTCATATGCCAGTTGTATAGTTTGTACCACCCACTTGGAAAAGTGCTGGGTGCACACCTTGAGGCCTCTCCGACGTCTACCGTAACAGACAAACAGGTGTGGAGTCTGTTGGAAAGAGGAAGTCCTGTCAGTGTAGAAGGCCAAGGTCCTGCAAACATCCAGGGAGTGAAGAGACTTCTCTAGTGCAGTTGTCGGTCCAGGGTAGAAAGCCGGCAATATTATGTCCTGTCCCAGATGGAAGCTGGACACCACCTTCGGCAGGAAAGAGATGTCAGGCCGAAGAACTACCTTGTCCCTATGGAACACCAGGTAAGGCTTGTCACTCTGAAGCGCTGTCAGCTCCCCGGTTCGTCTGGCAGAGGTGACAGCCACCAAGAAGGCCGTTTTCATGGACAGCAGTCTGTCATCTGCAGTTGCCATGGGTTCAAAGGGCGGCCTCGTCAGCTGCGACAGCACCAGAGAGAGAGACCACGGTGGTAACGGCGGCAATACCAGTGGATAGAGGTGCTGAAGGCCCTTCAGGAACCGTTGCACGGTACCGTCACGGAATAGCCGATAGCGATCGTGGAAGCTGGTAGGCTACAATCGCGGCTAGATAAACCTTCAGTGAGGAGAAGGCTAAGCCTTGTTCACGAAGGTGCAGGAGGAAGTGGAGCACCGTCAGCAACTTCACAGGCGATGAAGGCTCCCTCCGGGACTCTGCGAAGGTAACAAAGCGGCGCCACTTGTAGTGGTAGTTGCGGCGCGTTGATTCCTTCCTGGCTGCAGTAAGGACATTCCAAATGATAGGGTTCGCTAAAGCTATATCCTCCAAGCATGGAGGGCCAGGAGTGGCAGGTCTGGGTGGAGTACACGGCCGTTGGAATGCGAGAGGAGATCCGGTACCGTCGGGAACCGGAGAATCTCTCCCCGAGCGGCCTGGAGCAGGGGGGCAAACCAATGCTGCCTCGGCCAGTACGGGGCCACGAGGATGATGTCGGCGCGATCTGCAAGGATCTTCGATATTACTCGGCCCAGGAGCAGGAACGGAGGGAACGCATAGAGGAGACCCTCGTTCCACCTGAACTGGAAGGCATCACCGATGGAATGGCGATCTCGGCCGGCCCTCTAACAGTACCGATGACACTTTGCGTTCTTGGCGGTAGCGAAGAAGTCGATCTCTGGCTCGCCCCATCGATCCCGAACCATCTGAAAAGCCTCGCGGGAGAGGGACCACTCGTGGTGGGATGAGGTTCCCTGCTGAGTGCATCTGCCGTGGTGTTCTCCTGCCCGGCCAGGTGAACCGCCACTGGGTGGATTTTTAGTGAGACGCACCAGTTCCAGAGGCCGAGGGCTATGTGGAGGAGAGTCAACGAATGAGTCCCTCCCTGCCTGTTGACATAGCAGGCCGCCGTAGTGTTGTCCATGAGAATCAGTACCGTGCAGCCAGTAACGAGGTGCTGGACCGCCTTCAGAGCCTTCCAAATGGCGAGAAGCTCAAGGGCGTTTATGTGGAGATCGGTCTCGTGATCGACCATCAGTCGCGGACTCTGAAGTCGTCACAGTGCGCTCCCCACCCGAAGAGGGATGCATCTGTCGTTACCGTTACCGTCGGATTCTCCCCTCGGAATGGCATGCCCGTAAGGAGGTTGCTCGAAGACTGCCACCAGAAAAGGGATTGGCGCATGTCTTGGGGAAGGTGAAGCCAACGGCTCTGGTCGCCGAGGATTGGGTTGAAAATCCGTACGAACCAGTGTTGGAGCGGTCATGCACGTAGCCTGAAGAGGTAAGTCACAGCCGTCGTGGAGGACATGTAGCCTAGGAGCTGTTGGATCCTCCTCGCTGTCACTGTGGGGGATCGGTGGATGCTCAATGCTGCAAGGCAGAGCGTTCTTGCCCGATCGATTGGCAGGTACGCCCTCACCAATACCGAGTCCAGGGTCGCCCCTATGAAATCAAGGACCCTGGAAGGTTTGAGGTGGGACTTCTTCAGATTGATTCGAAGCCCTAGGCAAGTGAGAAGAGTCAGTGTGTAATGTATGTCCTCGTACAGTCTCTGTTTGCAGGACGCCACCAAGAGCCAGTCGTCCAGGTAGGGGTAGATGGAAACGCCTTTCGTCTGCAGGTACGATACCACTGCGGCCATGCATTTGGTGAAGACCCTGGGCGCGGTGGACAGTCCAAAGGGCAGCACCCTGTACTGGTAGCAGGTGTCGTCGACCGTGAATCTGAGGTATCGACGGTGCTGTGGATGGATGGCGATGTGAAAGTAGGCATCCCGAAGATCGATGGAGGCGAACCAGTCTCCTCGATGGAGGAAGGGCTTGATCGAGGGCAGCGTGAGCATCTTGAATCTCTTCGGGCTGATGTAGTAGTTCACCCCTCTGAGGTCCAAGATGGGTCACAGGGTCCCGTCCGCTTTCGGTACTATAAAGTACCGGGAGAAGAAGCCGGTGTTCTTGGCTAAGGGTGGGAGTTCCTGGACCGCCCCTTTTTGCAGAAGGGACTGGATCTCTTCCAGCAAGACCAAGCTGGCCTGGGTGGAGTAGTACATGCCTCGCAGTGGTATACTTTGAAATTCAATGGCGTAGCCAAGACAGACGATGGTAAGTACCCAAGAGTCCGAGGTGACTGACGTCCAGTCGGTGAGATGTTTGGACAGGCTCGGTCGATCTTCCGGGGACGTTGGTAGCCAGAAGGACGGTATCGGTTGTGACCTGCGAGGGCGGTCAAAACCTTGACTTCGTGCCCGAGGAAGACTTCTTAGAAGAGGAGGAGGGACATCTCCGAAGAGGTCTCCTTGTGGACGACGAAGTCGAAGGCTGGGAGGCTGTGGAGCAAGCCGACTGTTGGAATGAGGAGGCGGTGGACCTACGCCAAGATTGGCGTGAACCAAAGGTGCGCCGAGGTTGTGGCTGGTTGATGCCCATCTTCTTGGCCGTTAGTCGGGCTTTGATGATATGGTCCATGGCCTCGTCTGTGGAGGAATGAAAAAGTCCCTGGACATCAAAAGGGAGATCTTCAATCCTCTTATGGCTATCCTCCTGGAGCCCTGATGACCTCAACCACGCGTGGCATCGAAGGGAGACCAACCCTACCATCACCCTCGAGGTCGCTTCCACAGTATGCCGTGAGGAGGCCAGTTGTTGGGTTGCCAACGCGACGGCTTCATTGTGCAACTGGATGGCTGCTTCCCGAGAGACATCAGGGAGGTCCTCCAGAAGCAGGGCGAGCCAGTCCAAGATGTTCCGATTGTACGCGGCGATGCAAGCCATGGTATTCAAGACCCGAACCACTAGGGAGGATGCGGAGTAGAACCGTCGGCCGAAGTTGTCGTTGATATGGTAGGCGCAGCTGAGGGACGGGAGTGCTTAACCTGCATGGTCCTCGTAGACGACTCAGCCTGCATGGTCGTCGTGGATGAATCCCTCGCTCAAGTCGTAGTGACCTCCTCTACGGGACGAGTCACGGTCACCGTAATCCTCAGGCGCGGTGACACTTCCCTGTAGCAAGGGGAAGGTATCGTGGGGAGGAAGACTTCTCTGGCAGCCTCTCATACGACTGACGCGGCTCCCGCGAGGGTGAGCGGGATCGCCTGCAAGGCGGAGACCGGGAACGCCTGCGAGGCGACCAGTACCGCAGGTCCCCACGTGGAACCTATCCCTGTAAGACGGGGAATAGGAGTAGTAGGAACCCGGGTATTCACGCCAGAGGTGCTCACGACAGTACCTGCCAAGATAGGAGGCAGAGGTGTATACCGAGTCCCTGGAGTAAGCTCTCTCTGGGCACATCTCCCGGTGGCGAGGAGATAGAGGCCTAACTCTCCGTTCCGGAGAGCGGGACCGAGAGCGGGAGGGGCTCCTCCACGAGGCTGGATGTTGGCTGGGAGAGGGCCGGTGTTTGGCCACAACCTCTTCCCAGCGGTCTACCAACTCACGGTGGGTCGACTAGGGTCTCTCAGCCTCCTTTCCGGTCGGTTCAGGGTGCACGGCCTGTTCTACCAGCTCCTCATCCGACACCTCCAGGACCTCCTGCACATCCGACTGCTCTGCTGGTTCTTCAGCAGGCAGGGTCGGCGGAGGAGTGAGAGGACAAGCCTCTACAGACGGTGAGCGCCTCTTCTCCTTCCTCTTCTTCTTCTTCTCCTTCTCCTTTCCCCTGGTATCCGAAGAAAGAGGACGCTTCCGTTGAGCCGCTGTTAGAGGCTTGGCGGAGGAGGAGGCCTGCGAGCCCGCAGGCGACTCCCGAGCCTGGACAGACAGCTTCGGTATCTTCAGCAGCTTCAGTATCAGTACCAATGAGGTCGAAGGCGTGGCGGCCGCCGGCGCCGAGGAAGAAGAAGCTACCGATTTTGCCTTCTCTGACATGGTCGCCTCTACCTTTGCCTTCAGGGAATCCTCCCAACAGTGAGACTTGAGTCTCGCTGAACGGTTCCGCAGGGTTTTGTGAGTGAACTCACGGCAGACCGGGCAGGCTTGAACGTTGTGAGTCTCACCCAGGCAGAAAAGGCACTGGCGATGGTTGTCGGATTGGGCGATTTTTCGACCACAGGAGACGCACTTTTTGAAGAGGGCCGACATAGACGGGCATCCAGGAAGGAGAAGATAGCTGGAGGGTCGAAGAACCGAAGAACGAAAGCGAAGAAGAAGGGGGAAGAAAGGGTCCAATTACCAGAAGCGAGTCCGAAATCCAAAAACCGTTAGTCCGAGGCGAAGCCAAAGTCAAAAAAACCAGAAGAATTGTGATGAAAGCACAAGCCACTAAAAGAACCTTCTGTACGCGACGGCAGACAAGAAAGAACTGAGGAGTGACCGTTGCTCGGCGGGAGGAGCATGCGCAGTACCGGCATGGAGGGGGGTTCCCGTCAAGCTACTAAGCTCTAGAATTTTCCGTACGCTACCGCGCAGGCGCGAAAGCTCCTATTGTATGAGGCACAGAGACCACGAAGCAGAAATTATCAGTTCCAACCAAAAGTCAAGTCTTGGATTGAACAGCTAATATATTTTTTTAGGAAAATCACTGAACTTTCAAAATTTTCAGGATTTTATGTCTGCAACAGACACTAGAACTCATCACTTTGCATGTTTTTTGTGTCCTGTGGGTCCTTTTTGATGCTTTCATTTTGTTTCTTGGAAGAATAAGTAGCTGAACATTTTACAGATAGACTCATTCAAGGAGGCCATGGCCTTAAGCCTGAAAGATCTGAGCAGAGCTGCTGATCACCAGGATTCTTGGTGGTCTCTTATTCATAGGGTAGCCATACGCAGAAGCTGATTTATCAGCTAATAAGAACCAATCACTGAATGTTTCTCAGGCAGAGGTTAGACAATGTTCTTGTGAACAGCATCTCTTCTATAGCATCTCTTCTATTCTGGCTTTTATTCTGGCTTCAGGTACATAAAGCCATTGACTGTTGTCACCCAAGCACCACATGCAGCCCTCCTGAACAAACAGCATAACTGTATAAAAAGATCTGTGAGCCTTCCTTCCTTAATTCAGTGTCTTGGTAGGTATGCTAAACAAAGAAAAGTAGTCAACATAATTTCAAGTTACTTCTCAGTGTCTGCAAGACTCTCGGTGGGTTCAACCTGCAAAATATATCATAGAAAGATAGTGTAAAAGGGGGATTTCTCATGCAGATTAACTGTGGGGACCAAATGCACCGATTTGCCTATTTTATATCCTGCGCTTCTACCAAATAGGGCCCAATCTCCATCCAGAGATTGTTTTATTAATTTTCCCCAAATGCAATACAAGCATTTCAGGACTGTCAGTATTTCTTATGATAGTCTTTTCCCCAGCACAACTCAAAAGCACAATTAGACTCTCAGAGGGGTCAACTGGTATAGATAGTTAAGGGCGAAGAAGACTTCTAAATTCCATATTCTTCATAGGAACTAGTCTACCTATCAAGAGCCTCTAATAAAAGGGATATTTTAGCAAGATAGTAGTATTGGCTAATTGATTGATTATCTTGCTTTTCTCCCAATATGGGATTCCAAGGCAACTTACAACATATATTAAAACAAAATACAGCTATAAATAATTGATAATACAAACATTTTTTAAAAATATTAAATAAGCAAATCCTACTAAAAAGGCTTTGTGCTTGAAGCCTGTGCTCCTATAACAGCTGGAAATACTGGATCAACTCCAATCAGTGTAGCATAAATATTTAATATTCACAAATCTCTAATTACACACCAGGTAGCATTTGTGTTTCTAATCAGTTTCTGCTGATGCCATTTAAATATTGGATTTCTAGAGATCAGCAGGATCATATGCCACCAATTCCCAATATACCTTCTTAACAGTAGGACCAATTAATGGGTAACACCGATTCAGCTTACAAACACATTTTCAGTACCACTGGCTGAAAGGCTGCTAGGTTAGGTGAGCAATAAATGGAACAACAGGAACTATTCTTCACTTTACAAAGTATGTAATACACTAATCTGTACATAAGATAGCAAGCCAATCACTGTGTTAAATTCAAGTGAACTGAAGAAAGGACAATGATACTAGCCTGAATGTTATTTCCCCCATTACCTATACAGCATAAGACACGAGTTTCTAAATGTTCAAGCAATACAGAAAGAGAGAGAATTCATCCCCCACAGCAGTTAGCTTAAGAAGCACTGGAATAGGATACAAGGAGTTCAAAATTAGTTCCCACCCAAGCAATTAGCAGGCTGCAATTAGCCTCAAAAAGTGAGCTATCTTTAAAAGTTTAAAAGCAGAATAGTTGTACTATTTAACAGACTCTCTGACAGTATTTTTAGGTTTGATTTCTTGTGCCACACAACAAATCTAGACTCAGAAATGACCTGGCCTCAGTACTGTTGCACCAGATTGGAATCTTCTGTTACCCACACTAAAGGAACAGATGATATACAATAGTGGCCTGTTCATATGGAGCTCTGCCCAGATCTTTGCAGGAAGAATCCTGTACAACTGCAGGTCTTCAGAGCGAACAAGATGGATCCAGCGAGGCATATTTCCTCAGAAGTAGAGGAAAGAAAAGAAACACATGCTGATCATGAAGGGGGAATGGACCTCCAAGATGGGTGATAAAAGTAAGTATATTGCTACTATAGCCAACTCTTGCTACACAGAATTTGAAAGATTCAGTGCAGATGAAAAACATGCTTAGAGAGTAAAGAGAAAATATGAAGCACAATACTGCTTTATTCCAGAAACATTGTGCAGAATCTCAACAGTATGCCATTTTAAAACACATAACTAGAAATGAAAACTGTGAAAACAGCTGCTGGGAAGAGGTATCACTAGGGGCCTTGTCTATATTAGGAAGTACATTTTGTTACTGATACAGATTAGCAAAATTGCTAACATAAATATTCCTGGAAGACTGAATAATAGTGTAAATGATTGTTATTGATTTTAACTGTTTTCAGTATTGCATGCACATGCAACAATGAAGCACATCTAATACCTAACCACTACACTAATAGGCTGGTATGGAATGTTCACAAAAGTAAAATAACAAATAAGATGACCACTGGTCAATTTTTCAGAGGAAAGAGAAAGCTGTCAGTTTGACTAGGTTTTAAATTCTTACACAAGGGTAGGCTAAAGATGGGGAACAGGATGTGGATCATAGTGAAGAGAAACAAAAGTGAGCCTAGAGATGAAGTGGAAGAGTGCAGAGTAAGGAACAGACCTTTAAAAGAAAATAAGTACTTAAGATCTGGAAGTGAGAAAAAAGAAACCAAAAACATGGCAAAATTGTCCCCTTCTTTACCCTCTACAAGTAGCAGAAAGTCATTTTGAATTTTATAAAAATAAGTGTAAAAAACAGGAGAACTGTGGAGGGCTGGAGGAAAACATAGCCCTCAAAGATCTGATGAAGCATATGCATAGGCCCTAGACTTCAGGAAACTGCCCACTCCTCTTTCAACTGTGCAAGGAAATTCTTTCTCTTGTAACTTCTTTTGTCATTACAAATCATGATCTGGCAACCATTACGAGGGCCAAAACATGGCCAAAAGCCACCAAGCTGCTGTGTATCACATATTAATTTGAACCCAGCTAACCAATTATTTGGCTTCAAAATTTAATAATATACTAAAAAGCCAAAGTCGATATTTGTTGCTTTTTCTTAACTATCAGCCTGAAGTTTCACCAAAAAAAAAAAAAAAAATTAAGTCAACATTAAACCTAAAGCTTGGTTTTTCAGTACTACGTATACATTCTGATTAGCTCCAGAAACCTGTAATTTTACTTCAAAGTAGAAATTTACAGGGATATATAGTGGGAAATCAGTTCTGCCCAACTCAACACCCCATACTCCTCCAACTTCCAAAACTCCCATGCTCCAATAGTTCCTCCCAATCAACAGCTTGCTGCTATTCCTACTTTTGGCTATCCTTCCCTACCCTGGAAGCCTACAGATGTTTTGGACAGCAATTGCTATTATGCCAACCACTGGAACCATTGGCTAGGATGATAGGCATTTTAATCCAGATACCTAGAGGGCATCATGCTAGGGAAGACTCTAAGACTTACACACAATTGATTTTCAATTGCTTCCTCTCAACACCGCACTCACCTCTGCAAATAAATAAATAAATAAATAAATAAATAAATAAATATTTTTTTTGCCCCAAACACTCTCTAGATGGCATGGGGGCATTTTCACAGTATGTTGGGGCCCTCCTGTGCCATTTTAGGCCCAGGAAAGGCTTTTTTAACAAGAGAAAGTGAGTGAAAGTCACTTCCTGATTCAAAAAAGGCTTCTCTGGGACCAAAATGTGGTAGAAATGCCTCCCAAACCCCCTACAGGATATTTTGCAGCCAAAAGAAAAAACTTTTCAAAAATTTCACAAACTGTTTTTTGACCCCAGCAGGTCCTCAAGCATAATGGGAATGCCATCGGCACATTTGGGGGCATTTTAGAACAAAAAAAAAAGTATATGTGGCCCACAGGCTACACGTTGCCCATTCCTGTCCTAAACAAACATGAAATCAGAATACTTTGAAAAAGCACAGGTTGCTTAGTCGTAACTGGTGATTCTTTGAGTGGTTATCTATGGACTCACACAAATAGAAGCCTCAAACAAAACATTCTATTGCTGAGTAGCTTTTAGGTGGGTTCCCAGACCACCACCTCCTATGCAGATGCTCAGGTGCACTCAGTTAATCTCATCTGTTCCATGCCCACCTAAACTTACCAAATCAAAAGAGGGAATAAAGATGGAGTCTTTGAGTTCAAAACTGAGCACCTGAAGAACCACAATTACAGCGAAGCAATCTGTACTTTGTAGTCTCTGTGATTCACAGAAATGGTTGACTGGTTAACTCAACTACCAGACATGGGAAATATTCATTTCAAGAGAGAAGACAATGCCATATTCTCAAAGGTAGCATCAGATATAGCTGTAGTGTCCAAACTGTACTGAGTGATACAAGTGGGCAGCTGAGATCAAGCAGCCTCTTCACTGGGTTCTGGCAATGAGACACTTCTCAAGATAGCTGGGAAGGCAGTCACTGCTCTCATGGAATGGCCGCTCAAGTACAAGGGGTAGCAATTTAGCCAGCATATATGCCAGAGTCAAGCCTTCCATAATCCATTTTGAGAAATACCAAACCAAAATGGGAAGTCCCTTCTGAGGACCTCCACAGCAAACAAGAACCCTGACACATTTTCTGAAAGAAGAGCTTCACTTGGTACAGAAAACCAAAAACTCAAACATCCAAGGAGTGCAAAGAGACCTTTAATGAAGTTGCAGAATCCTGTATGAAAGTGGAAAGGACAATGTGGTACTGAGGCACCATTTTCAGGAAGAAAGAAATGGCCAGGTAAAGGATGACCCTATCTAAGTGTGATTGCTCCTCTCAAACTATGGATAATCCAGTCTTGGCTAAGGCAAGCGTATTCACAGTAGCAGACATAGTAATCATTGATGATGGTACAATACCTGGTTTACTTGTCAACAGAATCAGAGAGGTCACTGGTGCCAAGCAGGTTGAAAGACATGGAGCAGGTCTTTGTGGTTGGCCTTGGTCTCTGTCATAGTGAAAGCATGGAATTGGAGAACAATGCTGAAGAATACGATAATGATGGCAGAATTCACAATGCCCCCTACGCAATCATCAAGTCAGAGAACCACTGTAAAACCAAGGAGATTAATGCCATGGGACTGCCTACAGAATGAATAACAAATTGGGAGGCCTATGACACCGTGTTGGCTATAGAGAGGATAATAAAGGAAGGGGATGAGGCCGATTGAGTTCTTAGAGGACCATTCTACAAATACATAAGGCAACCTCAATCTTTGATTTTCCAAAATGTTTTCACAACACTGTACCCCAGTGGAAAAGTTACACTGCACTCAAGGCAAGTATGTTTTAAGCAATTTGCTTTAACAAACAGAAATCAGAGTTTGGAAGCAACAAGTTACTTGTAAAAAATTCCTTTGGTAACTAATTAGTTTTTGCAGCAACAAGCTGAAATGGATGAGGTGTTTCTCTACGTGACTGAAACCAGCTCAGGCATAGATTCTAGAGCAACGGTCTGAATGAGAAGGAAACAGAAGAGGGAATGAATGAGTGACTACCTCTCCTTCTAGCATCTGGGCACAACACATGTGTCACCCATGTGCCTGTGCAGGCTGGGGGCGGGGATGAAAGCCCAGGCAAGGAAATCCACTCAGAAATATGATGATCAGAAATGGGGCAAAATAAAGCACATTTTCTTATACCTTTCAGTGGTAACAGTAAGAGCAACTTATTACTAAAAGCTAATTCAGTGAGTTACTTTCTGGACACCGTAACAGTCATACCCTGTTGGTGATCAGAGTAATGACTAACATATTTATGCTCTGTTAGAAAGAAGTATTCAAAGCTCTTATAGCAACAGAAAGCTACCTTTACATTTATATTTCAATTCAATAACATCTCTCTTCAAGCTCAGCTAAGCTTTCCCAGATACTTTGAGCTGCCTCTGCAAATAAAATCCTCATCAGTATGCTTGAAAATACCTTGTGCAAATAAATACAGCTCAGAATGGGAGGCACTTCCAGTTGCCCCTCACTTCATAGTCAGAGATTAACTGCCTGAACTTTAAAAGGCATTGCCCTATACCCAACAACATTAACATTTATTTTTAAAGCTATATGCAAGAAGAAAATGGAATAAAATCTCATCATCTACAAAGAGTTGACATATAAGCTGCAATTTTACTTCTAAGCTTAGGCTTATTTCAAAAAAATTTAAAATACCATAACAATATTCTGCATCTTCACCTCCTCAGAATATACTTGCCAGAACTGTATCAAGAAACAGCTCAAAGCAATAGCCTGAAGCCAGCCCGGATAGATTATCAGCTGTGAGCTCAGGCAAGACTTGTCTCTGCAAACCACAACAAATAAAACATTTCCCATTGCCAATGACAACCTTTAAACATACACAACTTTGTACCAACCATTCAACTATGCTATAATCCAAGTGCTTTTCAGAAATCAGAAGACTGCTTTTTTTCTTCACAGATACATGCAGAGACACTGACAGTGATATCCCCAGTCTGTTTCAAAAGAAAAGAAAAAAACAAGGAGGAGGAAGAGGAGGAAGGAGGAGGAGTCCTTCCCTAATTATTAGCTAATTTTCTTCTATATTCCTCCTTTCCAGGGGAGCACAGCAAAATCTAGAATCAGCATCTTCTCTTCTCCTAAACTGAGTACCACTCATACTGGTAAGAAATGGAGAAATCTTTGAAGTTCACCAGCCATTCCTCCATTTCTTCAAATCAAACAGGCTTGAATTTAGTTTCTGCATAGCATCTTCTTATTCAGGGCTTACAAGTGCACATCAAATCCTGGTTTCAGGCTGGTTAAGAGGAGGTTGCAATTATGTTATCATTGGTGCACGTGTAACCTCAAATCCTCAGCAATTTTTTAAATGTTTAACAAGCTGAAAAGACACAATACGAAGTATAATACAATAGATTAAATAAAATAAGACAAGTGATTTCAAATTGTGTTCAAGGTAAACCTAAGGCATCTCAATAGGTTAGCACCACTCTTCAGCTGAAAGGTCAAAAATGGTATACAATCTTCCCTACCTCAGCTTTTCTTCCTTTACTAATTTTCTTCAAGATGCAGCCACATGGCTATTAGAAATTACTTAGGTCATGTTCTTCATGCAGGCATTTGTCTAGCATGAACTAGATATAGCCCTCAGAATTTTTCCAGAATCTTTTACAGCACACAATTATTTCACAACAAAAAAACAAGGTTCCTCAACAAATTAGTCCATGTGGTAAAAGCTCCCTGAAACAGACATTTAAAAAAATAACTACACTAACCCATAATTAAGGTAAACAAAGGAATGGAAAATGACATTGGAAAGGGAGCATGCAGTCTTGAGGCTGGTTCCTGATTTGCAAACCATGAACTGTAAGATGCTATCACTACATTGGAGCTGCAGACTCATATTTTTCAGGGAAGAACTGATTCCTGTCCTATTTGAGTTCAAGTCTCATTTGTTGAAAAGATGAAGTTGATTCAATATGGGGCCCTTTTCTCCAGTATCACTCAGTGTTTGGGAACACAACTGATCCCACAGCATGAAACATTTCCTCTAAAGAAGGCTGTCTGAGCTATCTCCCACCTGCAATTCTGCCATGTCAACATTCTCAGTCTGTCAGTATTCTGAACCAGTAAAGTAATTGTTAATGGACATACTGTAGCAGCAGCTGCTAAAGGAAATGCAAACAAACAAAAATGGTAATGCATTGGATATGAAATGTCTGCTGCTATAACACCAAAGCTTCATTTTGCCTACAATGTCAAAGATAGGCAATACCAATAATTTTTTGATTAAAGAATTTAAGTAATTCACAAAAAATGTAAGAGCACCAAATTAAGTCATGGCACACATACAAAATGGTATTTCACTAATCTATCTTTCAGTTCTTTTTCCTTAATACAGGACTGAGCAATACTGATGCGTCCAATCTGCATCCGGTACTGGGAGAAAGGTAGGATATAAATTAAATAACTAAATACCATTGTTATGCCCCTGGGATGCTCTGCCAAAAAAAGACAAAAACAAAATCAGAAATGGCTCAACATCCAGTTCTGGCTTTGAGAAATAAGAATCTTTAACCTATTTTACAGATGGACTGCTGTTCCTAGGGACTTAAAGGAGAAAGTACACAATTTTTTTCCAGGGAGCTGGGTGCCATAAAATCATCAGAGAGTGCATGTGGCCTCAGGACTACCAGGTTCAAGTCATGGGCAACCACTGACTATGAGTGGCAGACATCAGTTCTATCTACACAAAACTATATGCACAGGCCTTTTCTGATAATTGGCTTAAATCCAATTTTCTTGTCTCAACTAAGAGCAAACCCACTGAAACATTGGGAACTGGATAATTCCCAAGTTTCACTGATACAACAATTTTCAGATCATTATGCTCAGTTGGATTCAGGCAATTATGTTCACAGTATGTCTACTAGGTATACCAACTATAATATCACTCCTATATGCTGTGCAGGATCTGTACTGCTATAGCTTTGCATTAACCACCATTCTGAATGTGTAAACAGGGATCAAGGCTCCAGAAAAAGAACTGAGACACAAGCAAGCAAACACAAGAAAGTTTCATAATCAAGGTAGTTTATCATAAACGCAAGTAAAATTTATAATAATCCATATCAGCAGCAACTTAAATTTAGTCAAGCAGTGGAATAAGAGAGTGGTTCAGCATCCTGAATGAAAAACAATTATTTCTCAAGAAAAAAAGCTCCCCAGTCCAGTTATTACTATCAAGCTTGTCTCCCTAGTCATGCATGCTTGCCCTTCCAGAACTATTTTAGGTTAATGAACAATGCCTGAATGATCTAGGATTCTAGATATTTCCTACCTACTAACAGATTTCACAGCTGTCAGTTTTCAATTAAATATTTCACATTTTGACATTAACCGTAGTCTGAAGTACTTTAGAATTTAAACATTCCTTTGTTAAATATTCCTGATGCATGCTAAGCCAGGATCTAACCCAGTTTTACTCTTCAGCTGCATGCTGACTTCAGCTATGTAGAAATGTACCCTCTATCCTGGAACCCTTCACTCATTATTCAAGACACTCAGAGTACCATCCCTTTCATTACAGGGGTGAACAATTGCATTGGAGAAGAAACATCGCTTCCAGTTTCCATTCTGGCCAATATACAGTAGCCCCTCCACATTTGTGAGGGTTCATGACACAGAACCCTCGCAAAAGTGGAAAAACCGTGAATAACTACCCCCTCCACAATCCCCTTCCCATTCCCCACGGAACTTCCCCTCTCCCATTCCTTTGCCCCCGGCCCCAGCATTGGGGTTGGCGAGACAAGGTAAAAGGCTTACCAGTATTTTTCCCTCAGACAGAGACGAGCATAGTTCTTGGATTCTAGCTACTTCCAGTCACCATCTTGACACAAGAAGGGTAGGAAAAAAGAGAATACCTGACCAATCAGCAGCCATTATATAGTGGAATGTGCAGTCACATGGCAGAGATATGTCTCCAGCAGTGGGAGAGAAAGAAAAAAAAAAGGAAAGGAAAAGGAAAAGGAAACTCAACCAAAAGGGGGAAAAAATCAATTTTAAACACAAGCCACACAAGCCTGGGGTGAGGAATGCAAGGGAATGGGAGGGAAGGAAAGGGAGGAAGCACATACCTCACGAATAATCAAATTTGCTAAGGTCAAACCTGTGAATGTGGAGGGAGGACAGTACAATTAAAAGTGCCTGGGAGAAATGAAAGATTCTAAGCTGTTCTGGGCGTCTGGGAAATGTTTTGGTGTTCTGGAGTGGATCTGGGAGTTAAAGACACCCAAAAATAGCACCTGAATTTTTTAAAAAATTAGAGGCAGGGATTTCAAGGCCTACAAAGTGGATGTCTCAGGGCTGCTTTTGGCCCATGGGCCATACATTTCCTATCCCATGGACCATACATTTCCTATCCCTGCTTTATCAAGAATCTGAGTACTTCTCATAGATCTTACATAAAAAATTATAAGGAAAAGATTCTAAAGATGTTAAATTCTCCATATTAATAGTCTAAGAAAAAAGTTATCCTTCTCTACTTTATACATAATACAAATCAGGACATCAAACCCTTTTGTGTTTGTTTGTTTGTTTGTTTGTTTCACTAATAGGTATGCAGAGGAAATCTTAAGACTGGGAAGCCTGGGCAAATGTAAAGCAATCATGTAGACCTTTAAAATAGTATAAATGGATTAATATTTATTCACTGTGGCAGAAGTATCTGTCAAATTAAGAGACTAAATGTTTATGTAAATAACATAATAAACACTTTTTAAAGCTTTAGTGCCAATTCCCCAAAAAAGCTAACTGGGGAAAAAAAACACATAGAAAGCAGTAAAAGATAACAGGACCTTCCTGGAAACTGTCTCCTATCTGGTAGATTTATCTGGTAATGCTTGACACTGAATGTTTTCTGAGAGTTCTCAATTTGACAAGAGGTTATGCAGGTATGCAAAAAATATATTTTAATCAGTACAGTCAGTCTCTAAATGTGCCAAACAAATTTCTGGGCAGGGGCAGTAGTGGAGGGAGGAACGACACTGGTGAAGGATCTCCTGTGCCACGCTGGATGGTGCCCTGAAGAGGAGAACTACAGATGTTGCAAATACATGACACTTTATGCATATTTTCCCCCTTTGAGTATTTCTATCCCTTTTCCTATTATAGTTATAGCTAAAATATCATGAAAACATGGTGGATGTGGGCTTAAAATATGTTTATTGCTTATACAGAGCACAGTCTGAACTGGATCTGGCACACCAGGGAGGAGGGACATGTTCAACTCAAGAGGCATAATTTCAGTTTGGGATGAGCAATGCATGGGTCTGTGAGAGCACAGGGTGCAGCCAAAGCAAAGTGGGCAGAAACCGGTGTAATTCTTACAAATTTGATACCTCCCCACCAAGGAAACATTCTATTTATGCTTGTCAGTTCTGATATTAGACCCAGTACACTAGCTTCCTGGCTGGCAAGCCTGAGCTCAGCTCCAGATTTTTTACAAGCCTGTCATCTTTGATCACTGAACAGGGGAAAGGGGAGAACAGCAGCTATGGGCAAAATGGTTAACTTCCATGGGCTACATCAGCTCATGGACGTGAAAGTCAACAAACCTGCAGCATGTCTGTCATGGGTTACAGAACTGGAGCACACCACATTCCTAACAAAGTAGAAAGAGTTCAGTAGTTTATTCTATTCTCAACCTCAAACTTAAGACTTACACGGGGGGGGGAGTTAGTGCACATTCATTGACTTCTTCTGCACAGGTCAAATTAAGTTATTCTAGCAGCTCTTCTTTATGAAGATGTAGAGAATTAAAAGCTAATGTAGTACTGAAACTGTGAGATATGTTGCAATTTTCATAAAGATGGCAAATAAAGACTCACGTCTGACAATAAGCACAGTTTGAATTAGTTTGTTCACTGAGTGCTTGGTTACATTCAAGTACATCCAATGGGTCCTAAATAAAACGCATGTGGCTAGGATTCGGTCTTCTGCCTCAGTTGCTAAGCAACCATGTTGGCTCTGAAATCCTTCTCTACTGACACTGATGACTCCTAAAACCAAATTCCCAAAACTAACATCTTAAGTGACACATATTCAAAGAAATACATTTCATAAATTTAATGACATATGGGATACCTTCTGGAGTGATTTACTACAATAATACTGTCTAAAACACAACAACTGTTGTGATTTGGACTCATTGCCTGGCTAATATGCATAAGTTTATCCAGTCACTCCATTCTTTCCATCTCTTCAAACATTTTTTCTCTTCTCTTACCCCAACCTCCTACCTCCCTCATTGAAAACAATTACACCCTGAAGGGAAAAGAAAACATAAAATAGAAGTTTCTTGATTCCTGATAACTACGTTCCACCAAAACAAGACAATATCTCTTTTTCAAATTCAATTTTTTATTCTAGTTTACTTATAACATTTGTCTTTCATGTTATATGTTGTTGTTTTCATTATTATTGCTTTAAAAACACACAGTACTTAAAGCAAATGCCTTAATCTAACGTAGCTATGGTTTGGGGTTTATTCAATCCTTATCTTCTCTTAAATCAGAGAGGTTTTTTTCTCCAGATTAAACATGAAGCAAACACACTTCAAGTCAGGACTACTGTATATGCCTGTTTATAAACATAATGAGGTCATTACTATTTACATCTCAGCACGGACTAATTCAAAATTCAGCAACAGAGAAGGCAAGTACTGTTATTAAACAAATAAAATATCTAGGATTTCAAAGCAATTTGTCCACAATGCAATATTTCATAATTGAATTAGCAATGCTTCAATGATATGATATTTTAGCCTGAGTGCCACACATTCTTTGGGGGCCTGGATTTATATAACCCTGCCCCCCACCAAGACTGTAATTTCATCATGCTCTATACTCATCTTAGTATTCCCCTTATTGATTATACCTCAAGTAGTTACATTAAATGATATTGCAATCATTCAGCTTCTAATGGTATAAAGATCGTTCAACTATTTATATGTTATTCTACCATATCTCAATTTGGGATTGATGGGTAAACTGAACAAATCTCATTTGTCCATTTTAAAGTTAACATGTTTTCCGAATAACTAGTCAAACATACGAAATATAGACTTTATATGACATACAAAGAGAATTTTTAAAAGTCTTTCATCATATATCCCACATAGTTATTACACTGCTGTATATATTAGTTTAGAGCTATTTGGCTTCCTCTGTAAACATGCAAAGATGCTATCAAGATCTTCCACTTTAAGGCTTGGGTGGTATTCAGCTATCAGCATGAAAAGTTTATTTATTTCATTTATATACCACCTTTCTCTCTATGCAGGATCCAAGTCATTTTTGACTATTCCTTCTTCCATCGATTGCAGGTGGTCTGCACACCTTTCAGGAACGTACAAGAGACTATAGGAGGAGAGGGTATCATTGAAAACTGCCTCATTCCCCACTGCGTTGACACATGCCTTCCGTAAGTAATGATAACTGCCTATCAGCTTTGGGCTGCACATATAGGCAACCTCACTAGTAAATAAGTTCCACTGAACAAAGTGGGATTTGTGTGCACTGTGTGTGTGCCTTCAAGTCACTTGTCGATGTATGGAGACCCATGAATTCCATACGGAGTTCTTAGACGAGTTCCTTCCTATGTAAATCCCACTTTGGGCCTAAACTTCCTAAAGGAACAAGATCCCTTTTGATCTTGGAAGCTAAGCCAGGTCAGTTCTGGTTAGTATTTGGATGGGAGACCATCAACAAATAACAGCTGCTGTAAACTATATTCAGAGAAAGGAACTGATAAAACTACCTGTAAGTATTCCTTCCCTAAGAAAACCGGATGAAATTCATGGGGTCATCCTAAGTTGACAAGCAACTTGAAGGCGCCACACACACACACATACACACCACTGAGACAGTGACACATTATATTCTGAATTATTTCCTATTGTTCTTCCATATTACAAGCAATGGTCATGGTGGAAACTTAGTTATCACAAAGCATTGCTGGTCTCTCTAAGCCTCAAGAAATACCACATTCTTTCATGTAGGTAAAGCCAGAATCAACATCAGTATAATGATAATACCAACAAACACAATACCGGGACTCTGCAAACTAAAATAGCACAAGTTGAAACTTTCAGATGGGGAAAAATATCTAGCACATACACATCTGCAGAGCATTTCATATGTGACTCAGTGCTTCATTAACACTCTCTACCAGAAAGCTTTAGAAGTGAGAGGTGGGAGCTGCTCACTGAAGATAATACCAAAGAAAACCTTCACAGCACAATACACCAGAGAAATCAAACAGTGACAAAATATTCAGCATCAGCATAACTATATTATCCCATAAGGAGAACTAAAAAAGCAATGGCAATCCCTTGCTTAAACCACTTAAAATGAAGCCTGGATCAAAAGCAAGTGAGGGCAATACGATCTTTCCAGTAGTATAACACAGCACAAGAGCCCACTAGGGAGAATAAGAGAGAAGCTGTTTCTTTACTTTTTCTTCTTCTTTTTTTAAGTGTTTAGCACATACACATACACAATCTGAGGACAACCCAGGAACATAGGGGAAAGTGGCTCTAAGCCTTCATACAGAAAATAAGCACTAACAATGTATTCTAAAGGCACTGATGAAGCACAATGTCCTCTGGTTTTGATTACAGTCCTCCCTCTACATCTGTGGGTTTGACCTTCGCAAATTTGATTATTTGCAAGGCAGTTGCTTATCTTTCCCCCGCATTTCCTTGCCTTCTCCCCGGGCATGCTATGCTTTTCTTCTACATTCCTGGGCAAAAGGCAAGCCAATGGGAGGGGGAGCCCCGCATGCGGAGAAGGAAGGCACACACAAGCCTTTCCACCCCATTCTCCTCCCCCCACTCTCTTGTCTTTTGCCTGGTGTGACCATGCAAGGCAAGGGAACATGGGGGGAGACATGCAGCATCTTCTCCATGCTCAGGGCTACTCCCTCCCATTCACTTCCTTTTTGCCTGGGTGTATGGAAGGAAGGCATGTATGCTCTGGCAAAAGGCACAGGAGCAGTGGAGGGAGGGCACACATACACGCTCGCTGCCTCTGAGGCTACCCCTTCCCATTCACTTGCTTTTTGTCTGGGCGTATAGAAAGAAGGCATGCCATGTCCGGGCAAAAGGCAAGGGAATGGGCGGAGAGAGAGGGGAAGGCATACATGTGCCTTTGCCGTGCTCAGGACTGCCCTCTCCTGTTCATTTGCCTTTTGCCCAGGCACGTGGAAGGAAGGCACATGTGCTTGGGCAAAAGGCAAGCAAAGGGGTGGAGAATGGGAGGAAGGCACACATGTACCTTCTCCATGCATGGGGCTGCCCCCTCCCATTTGTTTGCCTTTTGCCGAGGTGCATGGAACAAAGGTATGCATGCCCAGGCAAAAGGAAAGAGAATGAGAAAGGCAGCACTCACTTGGGTGGGGGGGCATTATTCATGTTTTTTCAACTTTCATATTGCCCCCTCCCATGCATGGGGCTGCCCCCTCCCATTTGTTTGCCTTTTGCCCAGGTGCATGGAACAAAGGCATGCATGCCCAGGCAAAAGGAAAGAGAATAAGAGGGGCAGCACTCACTTGGGTGAGGGGGAAGTTTTCAACTTTCACAAGGGTTATGTGCCCTGAATACTCACAAAAGTCAAGGGGCCACTGTATACTAGCTCCCATGTAAACATTATGTTAAGAAGTATCAATGCCGTGCTAGGACAGTCAGCAGCAATAAGGGAAGTATAAACACCTATTCAAAAGATCCAGCTAGCCACAGAAATATTTCTACAAGTTTAAGAATCTCCAGACTGCACTTCAACGCAGTATACAATAATAAAATCACATTATGAACAATTCACACTAGCCCTCATGAGGTAACAGCATTATCACAGCCGCAAAGGTCCTCTACTTTGTACAAGCCTTAATACATTTCACCAACTGATCATACCTGGAAAAGACCTAATCTGAACAACTTAATACACTGATAGGACACTATGGAAAAAGATGTTGCTTCAGGGAGGTAAACACCAATACCATGAAATCAACTAGAAAATCAAAAGGAATCTTGATCTGCTCTATTAGATATGGGCAAGAACATTTAACTGATTTTTCATTTGCATTTTACTTTACACATAATAGTAATAATGGTAATAGAGTCCTGAACAAGGTTTTTAAAGAATACAGAAGAGCATTCACTCTACAAGTCCTCCAACATATTAATTTCACCTTTCTTGATGGGTATGTAATTGCCTTAAGGAGGCACCCAAAGGCATGGAAAGACATTCTCTTTATTTCACACACTTCTTAGAAGAGAAGATTTCAAAAGACTCTGGCCTACCTGGATCTTTGAAATAGGTTGCATAAATCTTCTGCATAAAGACAGCATCCTAGCAGAAATACTTTCTCCTGTGCCAAAGGCACTAACTATAGAACCATAACTCCTTTCAGGTGTCCTACCACTGCTCTTCTAATTCAGAGAAAATTTGATTGAAATATATCTGCTGCCTAAAGGAATTTAAAGATTTCTTGACAGTACTAAGAATGAACAATTCCTTGGCGGGAGAAACAGGGGGTCAGGGTAGTAAAATGGATGAAATTAAGTCTTAGCATGCTTTGCTCAAAAATTAAAACAAAGAAACTCAATAATTAGTTAGGATACTCAGGTTCAAGCTTCTTACCTTTTGTAAGAAATGATCAAACCATTCTGTTAAATTGCATGAAATCTCAGGAATCTACACTGAGATATAGAATAGGCAAGAATCTTTGTTGTTTATAACCAGATCTAAGAACAGCTCCTTCCATCTTCAACAAACATATGTAAGAAAATAACTTTTATGATAATACTTCAGCATTCGCCCTTCAATACTATTGCACGGAACTCCATATAAGCTGAAGTTTGATGGCTAGGAAGAAAGGATATTACTAAATAAATTATGATCAGAAAATGTTATTGCGCTTTTCACAATCTGTAAAGAATCCTCCTACACAAACTTATTTTCTCAAAACAATACTACTACAAACATAACACAGCAGACTTAGTTGTAACTTAGTAGTACTACAAACTTGAAACACAACAAATTAAAAATGCTTATATTTGGTTGCTATGTTTTTTAAACAGATATAAAAATTAATTTAAAAGGCAGAACACACACTACTTCCTGAGAAACCCAACATCTACTGGGCAGAACTGAAAGAACAATGGAATAAGAGGTAATATTAGATACAAGTTAACAAATCTGACTTCATTCTCCCAGGGTGATGGAAAGCTCTGTATGTAGTTTTTCAGAACGAAATGGCTATCCTTTATTAGTTACACTACAAAGTAGTTGCATTCCAGTTATCTACTGTCTGAACCTAAAGCATTTGACCCCCTTAACAACTAGATTAAAATAGTCATAAATTTATCGCAAGAAAAACAGGGAGAAATGCTCTTGTAGGATATATTAATTTCAATCTGTTTGTTTTATGTATTTCTTATTAACCTTCCTTTGATAATCTGTTGTTTTATGTATTTCTCGTTATCTTTCCCTCCACAACTATATAGAGGTAACATCAGTAGAAACACCTTTGGCAGATATAAGTTAGTATAAGGAAATAAACAGAATCAGAGAAGAGAAGACTTCAGTGGTCCCTGTTCAATGGCTCATGTTCTATGTTTATTGTTTTTGATCACAGACTGTATCATATTTTACTGCATTTCATAGTTAATTTGATATTTTACAGATAATAATAATTTGATATTTCACAGATAATTGACATCAAGAAGGCAATGTGTTCATTATAACATTCTTTTTTTATATAAAATATCATATTTATATAAAATATCATAAAATGATATATCACTCATTAATGATCTTACAATTTATCTATACCTTTATCTATATCCTTTATGTATACATGATAAAAGGTAATATTTATACATCTATGACATTTATTTGTGTTGAACGACTGCACAAAGCTCATGATGAATGTACGTATGGTGAATGCATGTATGTTTATTCTTATGTGTTGTTGTCCTATTTCAATAAAAAACAACCAGACTAAAATAATTATTCTAAAGAGTAAAAAAATCTAACAAGCTGATAGCATGTCTGGTAGAAAACTGCATTAATTTCTCCAAGAGATATGCCGATTCAGCCTTACTTTTATTGCTTAAACTCTTAAGAATGAGAGCAGAGCTCTTTCTTGGGAGAACAGAACTATGGTTCAACAAAACAAGTTGGCCCAATAGAGCAAGTTCAACTATCTTAATATGGATCCCCTCCTATGAGTTTAAATTTCACAGATGACAACCCAAGGCTAGAATCCTAATACTATACACAAACTCAATAAAATTTACTCTTGGCAGGCACACAAAGTCAAGTTTTTATGGTGCAGCAGCTTATGGACCATATCGTATTTTATACTACAGAATCATTAAAGCAGCTTCTAAACTTCACATGCATAACAGAATGACAGAAACATTAAAAGTTGTTTTATACTGAATCAGTTAGTCCACCCAGCTCATTTATAGCCTTTACACTGAGAGAAAGTGGCTCAGCATTAGTTCAGACATGATCTCTTCTAGCCTTCCATGTAGATCAGAGATAGTAAATACATAGAATCCTACATATTGGCGAACTCAACTTCCAGTTACCGCTTACAGTTGACAGTTAGAGTTGATGGGAATTGTAGCCCAACAATATCTGGTGAGCGATACATTCTCCATACCTGCTACAAAAACCTGAGACCCTAACATAAGCTACGGACCCAATTATCTTGCTAGAAGCCAAGTCCAACTAATTTCAAGAACTTAGATCAGGCTTTTTCCTTCACAAAGATAAAAGCAAGTAAATCAATATTTTCAGTCAGAAAATAAGATGAGATCCATACAGTGCAAGTCAGGAGGCTGGATCTACAGAAAAATTTGGCAGTTGTAAAGCACCATATTTTCTCCATCCCAGCTAAACGAAAGTATCCTTCCTCTTCAACTCACCAGGTGTGCATCAACAGACTTCTGAGATGGGAGGTGAAAAGTATCTTTCCATTGTCTGGCTGATGGCTAAAGCCAGGGCAGTCCCCCACTTTTTGTTCATTCTTCCTGGAAGGTGGGAAGTATAAATCTTTAGTCTTTGGAAATTTGGTTTCTAAGAGGGCTGAGTGTCCTTCCTGTCATCTCATTATAATCTGACACCATGATCAGAATGAAAATAAGTATTATTAGGAGTCTTTCAGACTGGCCTAAAGAAGTGTGAGTTCTTCCAATATATCTCCTTGAGTTTTGACAGATTTTGTTGCCTTCGCATCCACTTTTTTCATTCTTTGGGGGGACTGTTTGTAGTGATTTCTTCGATCTGCCATAGTGCTCTTCCAAAGATGTTTAAAAAAACAACAACTAGGGCATGGTTTGCTAGAAGGAAAATTTTCTCCCTCTGAATTTTTAACAAAGTCTTAAACTTATAGTGCTATAATGGAAAAGTGCTACTTTACCAATGCACCGAGTCACTTTAACTCTAAAAAATGAAAACAAGAGAAACTGGAATGATACTTAATTTATGTTCCCATTATGTCTCAGAATTACAAATACACTCATTGGTGAGTGGGAATAAAATGTTTCAGCTGTTACTAGAAATTGCCAGAACAGACTGAGACAAAAGAAATAACATTTAAATATTTTTTTAAAAAAACCCAAGAACTACAGCAACAAATGCTACAACCTCCCACATTTGCTCTGTCTAGAAGAGCCCTGTTTCAAATCAAATTTCCTTTGTATAGATATTATACAAGACATGTTTTAGAAGTTACTCAGTCCATTTTTCTTGACTAGAAGAGGCCCACAGTTTACCTGGACATTTCCCCATGGCTGCAGCACTAACTGACAAGTATGAGAAATACACCAAGCAATGCAAAATACTGATGTACTGTGATCTGCTTTTGTCAGATAAATGGCCATATTCATCTATGCTAATCCTAACAGTCCATTTACACTAAGCTAAAGCTATTAGGCAGGTGGATTCTCAACACATCTCAGTGCACTGCAAGTCTTAGAAGCACAGGAATACACCCGACACTTTAAACAAGATTCAGAGCTTCTGGACTGAAGGGATGCAGCAAACCTGTCATATTTTTAAACAAAGACACAATTTTATTCACTTGTCTTATTCATGGGTCACAGTTAATTATACTGCTTTATTCTCTGTATACACACATATACAGTTATAAAAGCAACCAAGATGCTCAGAGAACACAAGGGTGCTTCAGCAACTGGTGTGCTATGACAGCTGTTTCTCTTGTTCTGTACTGTTATGTTGTCCCCTTACATTTCTTTCAACCATTTGTCTCATCCATCTGTTCCTTCTTATTTCAGGCTTGGTTTCAAAATTTTCTCAACAAGGACTGGTTAGGGTGGGGTAGTTCCAAGCCTGTACATCATCTTCAGAAATAGACACCTTCCCTCTCAGCATTAGCACAATCAAAGTAATTAAGATTGCATTTAGCCACAGTAAGCAGTTACTTATTTTATTATAGAGTGTTCACATTTTAGAAGTACATATGCAAAGATCAGATATAATTTCCATTTTTAGCAAAATGGATCCCTGCATATTGCTAGGTTTCACAGAAGCCTATAAAAGTCATCTAACCCTCCCCCCAACTATGCAATGGTACATCACCCACTAAAAACAAGAAAAGCCCCAATTCATAAAACATAATAGATTATATGTAGATTTAGCAATACTTAGATTGGAATCATTTCAATCAACAAAACATATTAGTCATTACTAATTTAAGACACATCAATATCCATGAATTTATTTTAAATATGATTATGTCTGGATACAACCAAATAAATACTAACATTCACACATGTTTAATATAAGTCAATTATTATGAGAATACAATATAGTGCAATTAATTGTGAGAAACCATCTTTCAAATGTTAAATATAGCTACTCTTCTCGGCCAGCATAAAAGCAGTTCAAACGCAACACCTCCAAGGCAATGGGGTACAGGATTTCATGCCCTTAAGGGCAAACTCTAAGGTTAAAAAAAAAACCCGCAGGGGCTTTAAAAAAGCCACTTTTCAGGGCAGAAAGCCACTAGCTATGCTCACAGACGCAAACACGGCACAAGGGCCATTTCTGCGCTAGACCGTTATAGCGCTATTATCCCACTTTCAACATCCTATGGAATCCTGGGGTTTGTAGTTTAGGGAGGGGCCTCAAAGGCCCCTCCCGGATTCCATAGAATATTGAAAGTGGGATAATAGCGCTATAACAGTCTAGTGCGGAAACGGCCAAGGCCCGCATGGTCCCCTCAGACTTCGTCAGCCTGGGCGCATCGGGCGGAGCTGGCAAGGCCAGGCTCGCCCCTCGCATTATTCCTCCAGGCCCCTGAGCATCGCGGCCCCCCGGCGACCGTGTGTCTACGCCCATCGCCTTTCTTGCCGCTACCCTGACGCAAACGGCTCTGCTGGGAGAGCCACGGGGAGGCACAGCGGGCTGCGGGGTTCAGAAGGCGCCCGCCCCACCGAAGCCTACAAGGCGACCCCCCCCAACACACACACACACAATCCACGTCCCGGAGCCATCCTTCCTCCCTGCCCGGCTCCCTCGGCGCGGCATCCATCCCTGGCGCTGCGGAAACTCAGAACAAAAGGCTGGCCGCACGTACGTGCCACCCACCCACGAGCCATACCGGGCACCTGCCGGCGGCCTCGGTCGCCCCCCGGCAGCCGCCACGGAACTGGGGAGGGGAGCTGCCGTGCTGCGGCAAGGACGGGCAGACGGAGAGGCCTGTGGCGCGCTCGCCTCGCCCGCTCTGACCGCCCGAGCGAGGCAGCCCCCTTCCTCATCCATCCTTCCCTCAGATAACGGTGCGGCAACCGCCGGCACGGAGGGCCAACCCCGTTGTTCCCTCCCCGCCGAGCCCCAACGGCCCCCTCACAGCGGGACAGCCGTTCCTCTCGCCTTCCTTCCTATTTCTATCCGGGCACGTCGCCCTCAGCGCAGGGTGGGAAAGGGCAAAGGAGGCCACGGACCTGAAGGCACAGCGCCGTCCCGCACCCGCAGAACGAAGCCGCCCTTCGCCGGCTTCGGTAAAACCGCTCTAACCAGCGCAGCAGCGGCTCCAGCTGTGGAGAGGCTCCGGCGAGGCCACGCCCCCCGCGCGCCTCTCCCTCCCAGGCTCGCGCGAGGCCACGCCCCGACGCCGGCCTCTCCGTCTGCCTGTCTCGCCTCAAGGGCGTCGCCACGCCCCCTTCGTTCCGCTGAGGCTCTTCGGAAGATTAGTCAGCTCCGTTTAAAGCCCTTCGCCTTCGGGCGCTCCCGTAAGCTCTGGAAGCTTTCTTCTGGCCCCGCCCCTCCCCATGCGGATAAGCGGAAAGCAGCCCCGGCGCGGGATTCTTACGTCTGTCCCACAGACAAACCTGGCATGGACCACTTCCGCACTACACTCTTATAGCGCGATGATTCCACTTCCAACCTCCTCTGGAATCCTGGGGTTTGCAGTTTCGGGAGGGGCCGGCCGGCCCCTCCCGAAACTGCAAACCCCAGGATTCCAGAGGAGGTTGGAAGTGGAATCATCGCGCTATAAGAGTGTAGTGCGGAAGTGGCCATGGTTGCACATAAAGGAGTCGTAACACTTTCAATAGTATAATCTTCCGTTCTGGAAACAGGCGTGTTAAGGATCGCAGCCTTCGAAGGCTTTCCTCCTCGCCAAGAGGAACCACAGAATTCTTCCCCCCTCCCCGGCCCTTGGAAGTAACCTATTTGCCTTTATTAGTATTTTCTGCTTCTTTACACAGAAGCCGTGGATATTTTCTAGTAACTGAAGGTCTGACCATTTCTGGACTAGGCTATTAATAGTGCTATTATTCCGCAATTATTCCTCCCTAAACTGCAAACCCCAGGATTCTACAGGATGTTGAAAGTGGAATAATAGCACTATCACAGTCTAGTGTGGAAATGGCCTCTGGCTGCATGTTGAAGGACCTTATTTCTGAGTAAACGTGAACAGCCTGGGCTGCATCGCTTTTAAGAGGCTTTAAACCCAAAGAAAGCCTTTCCTCCTGCTTCAAATGGATTTTTGCAGGTAGTCCACATAAGGATGTCTTCCATTTTTAACTCTCTGGGGCTTTTCATCTATTCCTTTTTTAACCATGAAATATCTTCTAAGGACAGAATGCCTGCAACAATGCCTTTTAAGTGTGTTAATAGCAATAAGATTAGATGGAAAATGTACAAATCAGATACCTAGGATTGTTGTGGGTTTTCCAGGCTTTGAGGCCATGTTCTATTAGTATTTGCTTCTGACATTTTGCCCACATCTGTGGCTGGCATCTTCAGAGGATCTTCAGAGATCCCACATCTGTGGCTGGCATCTTCAGAGGATCTTCAGAGATCCTCTGAAGATGCCAGCCACAGATGCAAGCGAAACGTAAGGAGCAAATACTAATAAAACACGGCCTCTAAGCCCGGAAAACCTACAACAACCTATAGATTCCAGCCGTGAAAGCCGTCAACTTTACACAGATACCTAGGACATTGAATACTGTAATGTATATATATTTTTATTATTCCAAAATGTACATGTATATACATTCTTGTATAAAAATGGAAACATTTGTACAACTAATAAAAATATCTGGGGGGAAAAAGAGTGTGCGGGGAGGGGGAAGAACAGAATTCACACTTTCAGTTGGAGGGCTTCTAGCGTTACCAGTCAAAAGTCATTGTGCATCTATCTGTTCCCTCTTCTTAGCTTTGATGGTTTTTCTGAGGGGGCTCAAAGATGGAAGGGGGGGCACAGGACCATTGGAAGTAGACGACAATGATAAAAGTCCACAAACAAGTCAAAGAAATTGGACAGAGTTTGGAACAACACTCAACTCAAGCTATGACTGTCTAATCAAGCAAGGACATGAGTACAACAGCACCCCTCATGTGTCCTTCTCATCGGCTGCTGTTAAGGGATGCATTGTCTCTGATACTGGAGGTAATACATAGCCACTCTGACTAACAGCAGTCTGCAAGCACCCATTTGTCCTATGCAGATTTACCTGAGAGTGCTCTCATAGGTTAACATGGGCAAATCACTTCAATTGCAGTCATAAACACACCTAGGAGAAAACAAAACTTAACTTCTTAATGGTACCTATAAGACTGCATGTTACAATGCAATTATGTACAGGATAAGTGGTGGGGAGATGCACAAAAAAAATCTAGGGGCTAAACATTCGTGAAAATAACATTAATTCACTAACCAAATAAAAATTTAAAAGCTCACTATTCTTAAATGTTACTAAATATTACACAAAAGTCTGGCTGCAGGAGGAGTACCCGCTACTAAGAACTTGGCATCTATCCAGGTTCTTACTATTCTGCCTGTGACACACAATTTCTAGCTGTACTTGGAAGGGGGAGGACAGGTCTGAACTATCAAACAGTGCCAATTTCCATAAATACACATTTAATACATGATGCTGTATGAAATATTAGGTTATAATTTAATATGAAGGCTGAGCTAGACAAGAGGACAGTGAAATAAGAGAGAAAGCCTGTTCATGTCACACCAAATATGATTAGCTGATAGAGCCTAACATTACAAAAAGAATGTCCCAAAATTGTTTTTTTAAAATCTGGGTTCAGTGCATCTAAGAAAAACCTTCCAAATTTTTAAATAGGTAATAATTGTCTCTGGGCAGGTGCAGAATGCTGCTGCAATGAAAGGAGATTGTATTTTTGCTTTTAAAGTCATTCTAAGAACAGAATGCCTCTGAGCATGACAGAGTGTTCCTAACAGCCCTATAGAATCAAATTGACAGTCCAGCATGCAGAAGCTAGCCATGAAGCTACCTATATACCTCCTAGAACTCCATAAGCAAGACTCCTCGGCACATCCCCATTTGTCCTACCCACATCTGATATTCTATTATCATGGTTATTTTATTTTAAATCCCTTTCCTCACCATGCCCAGCACATAAGAGTTTGCCTTGTTCACTGTCAGTATATACTGAACTGACACTCAATTAAAGGTCTACCCAAACCCTAAAGTCTCTCTCCTTGGTAGTCATAGCCAGTTAGATCTGAAGATCATATATGCCCTACATGAATAGTGGCTGAGGCTTCATCTTTTCCCATATAAATTTGCTCACCTATTAATATCTGCTCCAGAGATTCCTCCCAGTATCCTAGTGCCCATCTGAGATAACGCAGATGGCAAAAGGAAAGAGGACATGTTCATTTCTTGTACCATGTTTGTCAATTTTATTTCACATAGAGGCTTGCTCAGCACTAACTTTTTCATTTCTCCAAGCGTTTTAACAGCTGCTCTGTTGATGCCAGATTGTTCTTTAGACTGTAACCAATTTGCTGTCTTAATTCTTTTACATTTCTGCTGTTGCTTTATTATTTTATTGTAAACTGAAAAGTTGTTTTGAACTAAGACTATTTCCATACTACACTGTTATTGAGCTATTATTCCACTTTCAACATCCTATGGAATCCCGGGGTTTGCAGTTTAGGGAGGAACATTTAGAATTCTCATCCAGAGAGCTCTTTGGCCTCAGTAAACTACAAACCCCAGAAATCCACAGGATGTTGAAAGTGGAAATAATAGCTCTACAACAGTGTAGTGCGGAATTGGTCATACGCTGTCTCTGGGCCTTTCCGCACTACACTGTTATAGAGCTATTATTCCACTTTCAACATCCTGTGGAATCCTGGAGTTTGCAGCTTAAGGAGGGGCATTTAGAATTCTCGCTTGAGGGAAGGGAATGGGATGGGAGAGCGAGGAGAGGGAAAGGGAACACCCGACCCATCCACTTCCCCCTTCTCACCCGTGCGAGTCGGTAAACATGAGCATCCCTCTCCCATCCTGTTCCCCCACACCTGTGCTAGTAACAAAACATGTGCATGTGCCCTCCTCCCATCCTATCCCCCTATCACCTGCACAAGTGAGGAAACATGTGTACCCTCACTCCTCCCATCCCATTCCTTCCCACTCACCCCCTTAATCAGTGAATAATCAAATGCATGAATGCTTAACCTGCAAATGTGGCGAGCCATCTATGTCAGAAAGCTTGGATTCAGACTAGATGTCTGTGGTGGCAGCAGTCAGTATAGAGGAGTTGTGTCCGGTGGGGATATAAGTTGCCTAATATCTCACACAAGTTCCTTGAGGGCATCTAATAAGTTGCCATAATTGGTGGCCACAGCAGTAGAATGGGAGGAAGTCCTTGCACTGGTAGCAGAGATGCAGAGAAGGGAAAAGCCCTCACTTTTGGTGATAACCATGAGATCTGTGGAAGACTTCACATCTGGTAGTAGTGGAGGTTTACACAGAGGCTCACAACTAGTAGAAAAGTGGTGGGTTAAGTGGCAAACCTGCGCATGCATTAATTTGCAATTCAGCCAAATTATTTCACATAGCAGTTCTATTTTGTGTTGTACTGAACACATCTGGAAAGATTTTCCTGAAGTTCTTCACAACGTACTTTGGATTTCACCTTCTTGAATAATCAAGTGTCATCTGTAAGCTTGACTAACTCATTGCTTAATCTGAATAAAGGAAAATTATTAATAACTTAAATAGCACACCCCTCCTCTCAATGCGCAGGCTTGGGAAAATTCCGCTGCTTGTGGAGGGTACTCTTGGGAAAAGAAGAAAATATGACATCAATATACACTATGAAGTACCTCCTTCAGGCTGTAACATTCATATGGTTATTCCTACCACCTTTTTTCTTTGATGTAAAATCCCACTAATTAAATTAAATTAAATTAAGAAAGAAAGAAAGAATTGCATTTCTTTATAGAAATGTTCTCCAACATGATGACCTCTACAAGTTTTTGGACTATGGCCATTTCCGCACTAGACTGTTATAGTGTTATTATTCCACTTTCAACATCCTATGGAATCCTGGGGTTTGCAGTTTAGTTTTGTGCTTTTTTCCCCCTCCAAACAAGCACTATATTTGAAGCTAAGCATAATATTTTCTCCCATGGCTGGAGACTGGTCAGGGTTTTTTTTTCCCTAGCTTACATTTCTCTGGACCATCCTTAGCACCTCTCTGCACTGCACTGCATTTTCCTTCATCCATCCTCAGGCCAGCTCATTCCTGCAATATTTTTCACACAAATAATCCCAAGATGCCTAACATGACTCATCAGACCAGCATGGCCAATGGTAATAGGCCATTTCTGCACTAGGCTGTTATAGTGCTGTTATTCCACTTTCTACATCCTATGGAATCCTGGGGTTTGCAGTTTAAGGAGAGGCATTTAGAATTCCCAGCCAGAGAGCTCTTTAATCTCAGTAAACTTACAAACCCAGAATTCCACAGGATGTTGAAAGTGGAATAATAGCACTATAACAGTACAGTGCAGAAAGGCCCTAGGTTCCACATAAAACTTTTTCTTTGACCAGCATGCAGTACATTGTTATAGAAATGAGAAAACTAGATTCAGCATGGTATAATGATTTGAGCGTTGGATTTCTTTCTTTGGGTGTTTTTAAACAACGATTGGATGGCCATCTGTTGGAAATGCTTTGATTGTGTATTTCTGCACAGCAGAATGTAGTTGAACTCGATGGTCCTTGCAGTCACTTCCAGCTGTATGATTCTGTGATTCCAGAGTCCAGGGCTTGAATCCCTGCTCTACAATGGAAATCCACTGGGTAAGTCACATTCAGTCAGCCTCAGAGGAAGGCAAAGGCAATCGTTATGTTGTTGTGTGCCTTCAAGTCATCTCGGATTTATGGCGACCCTAACGCAAATCTATCATGGGGTTTTCTGGGGCTGAGGGTGTGAGACATGCCCAAGGTCACTCAGTGGGAAACGAACTCTGGTCTCCAGGGGCCGTAATCCACCTCTCAAACTGCTGCACCATGCTAAGCTCCCACAAAGGTAATACCCTCTGAATACATCTTGGCCCTTTCCGCACGAGGCTGTTAGAGCGCTATGATTCCACTTTCAGCCTCCTCTGGAATCCTGGGGTTTGCTGTTTCGGGAGGGGCCAGCCGGCCCCTCCCGAAACTGCAAACCCCAGGATTCCAGAGGAGGCTGAAAGTGGAATCATAGCACTCTAAACAGCCTCGTGCAGAAATGGCCCTTGCTAAGAAAACTGCGTAATAGGTTCACTTTAGTCTCCGCAAACGACTTGAAGGCAGATAACAATGAAAATGAATTAAGATATTACTACCCCATCCTGCTCCTACCTTGCTCAGGAAAACGTAAAGGGTCCCTTACTCTATCCCCTTAATAATGCTGTTAAATGGGATAGGCCAGGAATGGCTGCCTCTGTCGCAAGTATGATCTGCTGCACCACTCCTGCCTTACAGAGTAAGAAAAACTGGAGATGGAGGCCATTTCCGCACCAGACTGTTATAGTGCTATTACTCCACTTTCAGCCTCCTATGGAATCCTGGGGTTTGCAGTTTCGGGAGGGGCCTCAAAGCAAACCCCAGGATTCCATAGGATGCTGAAAGTGGAATGACAGCACTATGTCCATTTCCGCACTACAGTGTTAAAGTGCTGCTATTCCACTATCAACCTCGTATGGAATTCTGGGGTTTGTAGTTTAGGGAAGGGCACTTTGAATTCTTAGCCAAAGAGCTCTTTGGTCTCAGTAAACTACAAACCCCAGAATTCCACAGGGCATTGAAAGTGGAATAGCCGCAGTTTAACACTGTAGTGCGGAAATGGCCTATAACAGTCTGGTAAGGAAATGGCCGGAGAAAGAACTGATATTGGGTTAAAAGAGCCACACGCTTCCATAGTATATTGGCCACCACTGATGACGCTCCTCTCCGTCGGCGCCGGCTAAGTCCGTCAATCAGGCGCGCCGGGGTCTCTCTGCTTCTCGCGAGAGTTACCGCGACGTGGGGTCGTGGCACCGGCAGGAGCCGGGATGGCCAGAGGCCTACGCGGCGCTGACGAGAGGGGCTTGGGTCCTGGGTCGTCGCTGGGGCAATGGCGCCCCGAGACCGACCGGTAGTGGTGCCGCCGCCGCCGCCGCCGCCTTCCGCCATGCGGAAGCGTGGGGCCCGAAAGCGCCTGAAGTTTCGGGCGGACGACGTCTGCTTGGAGCGTGGTGGGTAGTCGGGCCCAGTAAGCCGACGGGAGCCGCTGTCCCCTGACGGATGGGTTCCTTAACGCTCCCTCTTTCTCCCCGCAGTCACTGTGGCCGATTATGCCAACTCGGATCCCGCCGTGGTGAAATCCGGGCGCGTGAAGAAGGCCGTGGCCAACGCGATGCAGCAGGAAGGTGAGTTCGGGCGCCAGGGGCCCCGAAGGCGGTTTTCGGTGAGAAGAGTCGCTCCGACAGGGTCTCCGTAGCAGCAAAAGCCATCGAACTTTTTTAAAAAAAAGTATTTACATTGGTGGCTTGTACGTTGATTAACAGTTCATTACAAAACATCTGAAATCAAGGTCAACGGTAATGTATAGTGAACAACATGAATTGTGGTATTCTTCGTTATTCTGAGGGCAGAGATGTTGGGGGGTTTGAACGTTTTCATAGAATCATAGAGTTGGAAGAGACCCCAGAGGCCATCCAGTCCAACCCCCTGCCATGCAGGAACACCCTCAAAGCACTCCCGACAGATGGCCATCTAGCCTCTGCTTAAAAACCTCCAAAGAAGGAGACTCTACCACATTCCGAGGAAGCATATTCCACTGCCGGACAGCCCTGACTGTCAGGAAGTTCTTCCTGAGGTTCAAGTGGAATCTCCTTTCCTGCAGCTTGAATCCATTGTTCCTTGTCCTGGTCTCTGGAATGGTAGAGAACAAGCCTGCTCCCTCCTCAACATGACATCGCTTCTTGAAACACTTTTTAGAACACTTTACAGGTGGTGTCTACGGTACTGTATACTGTTGCTCAAAGATTCTCAGGAAGCATACTTTTTTTTAATACAAACCATTTACATATAAGAAAACAAAACATGCTACATCAAGGGGTTGCCGTGGGGGGAACCGGCTATAGTCCAGTGGTGGTTGCTGGACTAGTGCCAGTCTGTGAGCTATTAGCTGCCAATCCCTGGAGAGTTTCCAGGAGAGAAACAATTGTAGGCAATGAGAACAAGTATAATACAGATACATTAGTACACTGGGAAAAGAAAAATGCTAGTCCTCCACATCAGATAGCTTAAGAAATGCTGGTCTAGAGGCTGCTTACTGTATGTTTGCACAGTCATTTTAGTACTCTACATTTTGATATTGTATAATTGGGTTTAATCTTCTGCCACTAGCTATTTTCCATTTTCTGCAAAATCATACTTGCACAGAGCAATCACATTTGTCTTTTTTATTGTTTTAAATATTTCAGTGGCTGAATATTTCTTGCATAGTTTAGTGTGTCAAACACCACTAGGATTGAACATCCTCAGCAGTATAGTGTACAAGTTGGAGAGAAGCTATAAGTGTCGGGCAATTAGTGTTTTAAATGCCTTTATTTTGATATTTTATTTGTTCAGGTGGAATTGATCTGAAACAGTACCTGGAAATAGAGATCAATCACTCAGGTTCTAATATCTGTTTGGTGATGGGTTCTGTGAGTCTTTATTAAGAATGGAGAATAAATGGAAATATGATTTAATTCAAGGTTATTTCCATACATAAATCATGGCTACAGATCTCTGGTTTGAGATCAGAGATGAGAGCAAAATGGAAAGGGCTATAACTTTGAAAAAAAATTTCTGCAATAGTTGCAGCTGCTTCCACGTTGACATCCACTACAGTTCATCAGTGAAAACATATGAAAGACAGGTTTTCCACCTACTTATGTTTTGATGTCTTCTCCATTTCTCTGGCGTTGCAAACAATCATAATGGCATTATCTTATAGTGAATGAACACTACATTGTGCTCCTGCTCTAAATCAGGGATTAGGTATTACTTTTCCTTGTGTAAACGCAGACGCTTCCTTCCTCTGCCGTATGTTGCTTTGAATTTAAATTATTTGCAAAAAGATGTAGATTTCCTAGTTTAATAGCCATATAAGGCATTGTCTTCTGTGAATACCCAATTATTTTCCTTTATCTAGCAATTAAATTGACTTGTTTTAAGTTCTGAAGTAGCTTAATGTTCTTAATACTGTGTGGTGCATCAAGGTATATTTTATTTCTGTTTTCATAACATTGTGTAATAGTGGAATTTTTGTGCCAGTTTTTAACACTCTTTCATAGAGCATCAGCAGGATGCAAGCTTCAAAGAAGAACTATTCAAATACTAGGCAACTGTGCTAAATGTGTCAGAGAAAACAACCGTGCACAACATTACGCCTGCAACTCTTTGCAAATATGTGAGGAGTCACATTCTGAAGAAGTGAGCAAGGCCACACCAGGATTTTTGCTTCCAGCCAACATATGTACAGAGAATTCCAGAAATATCTCCATTGTACAGAGAAGGATTTACTCATCTCACTTGTGTCTTACTGGTCACAAGGATTTCAAGGAAAGACGGATGTTAAGAGTCAATATTAATTGGGCTGTCCTGATGTTAGAAGGAGTATATCTGTCTGTTGTTCTAGAATGTTCATGTGTGTTTGAATAGACAGTTAAAATGTGTGTACAGTCATAACCTAGGAAAAAAACAGAAAAGCTTTAGGCAATCTTGTTGTAGGGAAACAGCTGTTAGAACCATATTGTCAAAAATTTGGATCACTCATACAAATTTTTCTGTGTGAAATACTGGTGCTTGCTTGCCTCCCTCCTGCTTTTTAGTTGTTACTTTGCTTGGTCACAGTATTGCAATGACAATAGAAAGTGCAATTGCAGAATTCTTCTGTGGAGTTTGAACTCTAAATTAAGCAATGACTATACTGTTTCTACATCCTCCTTCCTTCTAGTATTGCCCAATAGTAATTAGTCTTTCCTGTTCTTAGAATTTACATGTAACTTTGCCCCAGGCTTGGCTCCTCATCACTCATTGACTCAAAATCCTGCTTTTCTGAGTACTGCTCTCTTTTCCCATTTCCTTTAGCCAGAATATCTATTTGACCTGTCTTCCTAATATTCTCCATGACACCCATACTGAACATCCTTCTCTGATTAACCCCTTTTTGTCTCAAATTCCTCAAAATCACCTCCACACTTTTCTTCAGATCTCATGTTTAAATGTCTTTAATCCATTACACCCTTCCTTCAGAATCTTTGTCTTAGCTTGCATACATTCCAGGATAACTTTCCAATAGTCCTTGACCTCTGTCAGGAGGTAAGGTTAGAGCACCTAGATGAACAGCTTGCCTTCTTAGAGAAATCAGACTGCATACATTACAGCACTGATGGCACAATGCAATATATGTAGCAGATACAAATAGGTACAGGTAATTACTTGGAGCCACCTTTTTATCTTTTGCTGTTGTTCTGCTAGCTGGATTACTATATTGAACTTGGTCATACCAAGTTTACCATTTACCAGCTCAAGATAGTGTGTCTTTGTGTTTTTAGTGAAATCACTCTGTGGTTTAGAAGCATCTTGTGTACCAACTGATGAAGTGTTATCAGTGGCAGAGTCCTGTGGCAGTAGCGATGAAGTGGATTCTAAGGATTCCATTAATGATAGAATATCGTCTAGAAAAAAGAAAAGCAAAAGGTGTAAAGGTAAGAATTATGATCAGTTTAATCCTTGCTTGTGTGGGTTTCTCCTGTGATCATTCTCAAATCTCAGACTTATTGCTTCTTGATTGTGTCCTGTTTGTGAATCATGTAACTAGGAGATTAGTCACTTGTGCCTTTCTGAAGACTGTTGTACTGCGGCTCCCATTATCTCCAGCCAGAATAGCCAGTGGGGAAGGATAGCAAGAGAAGCATTCCTAACATTAGCTGGAAAGCTACCACTTATCCACCCTGACATAACAGCTCAAGATATTTTTTCTACATTTTTGTTTATTGCCATGCAGAAAAGTTTTTTGTTTTCTTACTGCTGTCGGAAGAGATGGTCAAGTTCTACTTAAATCCACTTTGGATTTTCCCTAGGAAGTTCTAGATTCAAATCCCTGTTCAGCAATGAAGCTTAGTGATGGAGCTTGGGCTAGCTACTCAGGTACATCATGAGATGCTTTAAAGATAAAAAGAAATAATCCTGCATGTGATGTCATGCACTAATTAAAGGAAGGAAATGCCAGATAGCGACACAGAAAAATATTGTGAAAATGAAATTGCTTGTTCTGTGGTTCAGCTTTCTCTTCCCACCTTGCAGTTTAATAACTAATGTGTACCATTGCTTGTGAGTAAAGGCTAACTATCTGGTTCTTGACTTACAATATATTCAAGAAAACACCTGTATAAAAGACTGTATTTTTCTGTCTGCAATAAAGGGAAACTTGGGGCTGTTCGTAGTTCCACTAATGTAGGGTGTGGAAATTACGCGTCCCTCCAGATGCTGTTGGACTACAACCCCCAGAATTCCTTGCCATTGGCTGTATTGGCTAAAGAAACTGGGAGGAGCAGTCTCAACAACATCTGGAAAGCCATATGATTTGCACTCATGCATTAAAGTCATACCGGCTTTTATTTGCATTGATGATACAGTAATTGTCACTGATACCCTTTAATTTTTCATGTTTTCCAGAAAACTCTGATGGAGAGGTAGGCAGGGAATATCCTATTGATATTTGGTTGATGCTGGCATCCTATATACGTCCAGAAGACACTGTGAATTTCTCTCTCATTTGTAAAAGAGCCTGGATGGTCACTTGTACTGCTGCCTTTTGGACCAGACTTTACAAAAGGTAATAGCAGTTTTTGTGGTGGTGGTGGTGGTGTTACATTTGTAGTCTTCCTTTTTCCCAGTTTGGGACTCAAGGAAGCTTAAAACAGTTAAAAGAAATCATAGTTAAAAATTAATAGCATTTAAAAGTTAAAAACCAATTAAACCATATTGAAACTTGAAAACAGATTAAAAGAGCAACAAATAAAAGTGCAGCACATTGTACAAGGCATGTGTCCCCCTGTTTCTCAAAGGCTTGCCAGAATAAAAAGTTATTTTATCTGCTTGTGGAAAGACAGTAAAGTAGGGTGCCTGTCTAATCTCTCTGGGGATGGAGTTCCAGAGCCTGGGAGCAGCGACTGAGAGGGCCCTCTCCAACAGTCCCACCAAAGTGCCTGTGAGGGTGGCAGGACAGAGAGCAGGGCCTCCCCAGAAGATCTGAAGACACAGGCAAGTTTATAGGGAAGAGTATGGTCCTTAAATAACCTGGACCAAACTGTGTGGGGCTTCATAAGTCATTACCAGCACTTTGAATTCTGCCCAGAAGCTAGTGGAGCTGTTGCAGCAAGACAGTTGTATGCTCTCTGTAGTCAGCCCCAGTTAACAGCCTGGCCGTAGCTCTTTGGATCGGCTGAAATTTCTGAACATTTTTCAAAGGAAGCTCCACTTAGAGCGCATTACAGTAATCCAATCAGAATATAACTAAGGCATGTTTCTGTAAAGATGTTGTTCAGTAGGACCTATGTAGATAATGCTGCTACAGTTTGAAGAGTCCTGCTCAGTTTAATGCTTCTGTATGAAGTAGTAGTTGTATTTATGGTGACTGAGTTCTGAAATGCACTGATATGATAAAATGGGGAATTTCTGTATCTTTTAGATTGCCCACATAAATCTGATAAACTCAATTTGATTAGAACACTACTAAATGCATATAAAATATGTGTAATATAACTGTACCATGGTGCTCCACATGTCCATGAAGTATAAAGTTGCAACTGTGTTATTTTCAAAGAGAAATCACAAAGTGACTTAAAGACCTTAGGAGCTGGCAGTGAGTGAGACTTTTTTGGTTTTACTTTCTTCCAAAGGGGCTTTTGGAGTTTCTTTAGCCATGAAGTTGCTTACTATGTAGTGTACAGGGTGATGCATTTCATTTGACAACACTGCTTCTCTTAAGACAGATTCAGTGAAGAACTTAGCTGCAAAAACTTTAGGTTTTTTAACTACCTATTGTAAATACTCCTCCTGTGTAAGTAACATAGTGTAGACAATATTGGCATACTAGATGGAGGCCCCAAGCTTTAGAGGATGGAGGTAAGTGACTATGGACATCAAATTCTGACCTAAAACAGCTATGTCCTCTCAGCTATATATGTGCCATGGAGGAGAACACACTAAAGAATTGTTGTTCAGTGGTACCTCTCACGAGTAAGAATGGCTAAGATGTTCAAGAAGATTAAGAAACAATGTTGGAAGTGTGAGAGAGAGATAGGAACTTTTTTTCATCTCTGGCGTTGCTGTAGTTATGCTAAGAAATATTGGTATATGATCTGGTCTAGAATGCAGAGGATGCTGGGTATTAGAATTGATTTAAAACCAGAGTTCTTTCTATTGGCTATTTTCAATTTGGGGAAAAAATTGGAAGGGAAGTTAGATAGACTGATACGGTACATGACAATATCGACTAGAATTATATTTGCTAGATATTGGAAAAGTAAGTTTGTCCCAAAAGAAGGTGAATGGTTTGAAAAGTTGTTAGAAGTTGCTGAAATGGATAGATTAATATATATATGTTAAACAATAAATCTAACAATAAGTATTTAAGACATGGCAGCCCTTAACAGATTACCTACAAAAGCAACATTATGGAGTCAACTGATAGATAGATAAGCATAGTTTCGATTGCTCAAAGTAAGAGTTTAGGAGATTGGGGACCGAATTGGATGTAAAAAAAGATGTTGTCCACAAAAATGTTTTTTTTTTAACATTGAGATGGAGATACTTGAGATATATATAATCCATTTCAAAAGTAGATGGGTTTTTCCTCTTTCTGTTTCTTTTTCTCTTTTCAGTAATTATATTGTGATTATAAAACAAAGGGAAAATAGTATTCAGCTGAGAGGCGGAGGTCATTTAACGATACTGATAGTGTTAAAGTGGGAAATGTGTAATTAGTAATCAGTTGATCAGTAATGTCCTCATTACAAACCCCTCTGTATTTGTTTTTGGAGGGAGGCAGGAAAAAATATGAACAAGCCGTGTTCTTCTCTGTGGGGGAAGCCCCTCCTCCTTTCTCTGTTTCTCTTTTCTTTTGTTTCTTTCTCCTTTTTCTATTATCCATATTTTTCTTCCTTTTTTCCTTCTTGGGGTCAATATTCTGAGTATTAGTAAGTGTATGTATGTAAGTAAGTGGAAGTATGTATGTGTATGTTATGTTTGTACAAAGATACGTGTTATGTACTCTGTAGTTCCAGTTTGTGTGGTTTAACCTTTTTCACAATAAAAATATACCAAAGAAAAAAAGAGAAAAAAAAGAATTGTTGTTCAGGGCATCATGTTAACCAGGTCTGTGCATGGCTTAGTACCAGCTTCTTCTAAAGTCTTTCACTTTTAGATTAGAAAAAGTTGCAACTGTAAAGGTAGCAGCCCTCAAATTTACAAGTGAAACAATAGGTTATAGATGAACAGCTGTAATATTGCTGTTTATAAGGGAGCCATAGTTCTTCATGCAAAACATATGAGTGATGTGAACTCAAATAATTATGAAGACCCAAATAATTACTGCCCAGTTGGCCTGACATCAATACCAGGAAAGATCCTAGAGCAGATCATTAAACAGTCAGTTTGTAATTACTTACAAAGCAATGCTGTGGTCACTAAAAGTCAACATGGGTTTCTCAAAAACAAGTCATGCCAGACTAATCTTATCTCTTTTTATGGTAGAGTTAGAAGCTTGATAGATGAAGGAAATGCTGTGTATGTAGCATATCTTGATTTCAGTAAGGCCTTTGACAAAGTTCCCCATGACATTCTTGCAAAGAAGCTAGTAAAATACAGGCTGGACAGTGCTGCTGTTAGGTGGATTTGTAATTGGTTGACTGACTGAACCCAAAGGGGTGCTCACCAATGGCTGCTTTCCATCCTGGAGAGAAGTGACTAGTGGGGTGCCTCAGGGTTCTGTCCTGGGCCCAGTGCTAGTCAACATCTTCCTCAATGACTTGGATAAAGGAATAGAGAGCATGCTGATCAAATTTGCAGATGACACAAAGTTGGGAGAGGTTGCTAATACACCAGAGGACAAGATCAAAATTCAAAATAACCTTAACAAATTGGAGAACTGGGCCAAAACTAACAAGATGAATTTCAACAGAGAGAAATGTAAGGTCTTACACTTAGGCAGAAAAAATGAAATGCACAAATATAGGATGGAGGACACGTGGCTGGATAACAGTACATGTGAAAGGGATCTAGGAGTCTTGGTGGATCACAAGCTGAACATGAGTCAGCAGTGTGATGTGGCAGCCAAGAAAGCAAACACAATTCTTGGTTGCATCAATAGGAGTATGGTGTCAAGATCAAGGGAGGCAATGGTACCACTCTGTTCTGCTTTGGTTAGACCTCATCTGGAACACTGTGCCCAGTTCTGGGCACCTCATTTCAAGAAGAATATCGGCAAGCTGGAGCATGTCCAGAGGAGGGCAACCAAAATAATGGTCTGGATGCCATGCCTTATGAGGAGCAGCTTAGGGAGCTGGGTATGTTTAGTCTGCAGAAGAGAAGGTTAAGAGGGGACCTGATAGCCGTGTTTAAATATTTGAAGGGATGTGATGTCGACTAGGGAGTGTGCTTGTTTTCCACTGCTTCAGAAACTAGAACCAAGGAGCAATGGATTCAAGCTGCAAGAAAGGAGATTCCACCTGAACCTCAGGAAGAACTTCCTGACGGTCAGAGCTGTCCGGCAGTGGAATATGCTGCCTCAGAGTGTGGTGGATTCTCCTTCTTTGGAGGTTTTTAAGCAGAGGCTGGATGGCCATCTGTTGGGAGTGCTTTGATGTATGTTCCTGCATGGCAGGGGGTTGGACTGGATGGCCCTTGTGGTCTCTTCCAACACTGATTCTATGATTCTGTAACAGAGCATTCCTTTAGCATCTTGTCAGATTTCTCTTATTTTCTGCTCAGTTTACAGTCAGGTTTTTCATGTTGATGTGATGCGCAGGTTGCTAAATGGTTTGCATTTTGGCTACTCATCAGCTGATGCATATTACTACAAAAGAAACCAAGACAGTGCTTACATGAAAGGCAGTGCTTGTTTTTATTTAGCAGTATAACAGAACATTTGGAAGGAGGCATGTGGTTCCTTGAAGTGATACAATCTTGGTGCAGGTGGAATCTGCCTTCCTTCACTGCCTAGGGTATATGAATGGGCTATATGCAGATGATCTTCATTGAGGGTAATTGTTCTTCTGCCTGCCCCTTCACCCT